>JAVLUE010000494.1:0-108373 GCA_034190945.1 Octodonta nipae
TTTTCAATCTCATCTTAAGCCACATGTCATAGCACCAATCATTTAAAAACAAACAACATTTGTCATGCTGCTTGCTATCGTTTTTAAGCATCTTGATGCTTGTTTTTGTTTTTGTTTTTTCTCTTATTCGTTTCTTGTTTGTTTTGTTTCTCTGATGAATTTTGGTACACAAACAGACTCTTTATCTCTTTGCTTCCGCTCATAAGCTTTCATTGATTTAATTTCTTTCCTTCTTTTTTAACAAATTTTCCTGTTCAAATCAAAGCTTCTATCGCTAGAGATTCTTCCAATAAAATTTCTTCTAACAAAGAACCATTGAAAAAAGTATTCAAAACTAAAATCATTCCAATCATGATACGTTTGTTGTTAATGATGGTGAAACCAATTCCTCGAAGACTAAATCGTCGTGTTCGAGTGGCGGACAAAAACGTTCTGCCAAAGTTATCGGTGTGATTCCTCGCTCAACCAATTCGGTCAATTCTTCATCCACAGCGGCATCATCTTCATCATTTTCTAGTCGAATTCCGAAGCACATTTCTTGATGAATTCTTCATCATCAAATTCGACATCAACAGACAACGATTGGCCTCGACGGGAAGAGATGGTTCTGTTCATCGTTGTCGATCACCATTGATCAAAAGAACATCAGGCACCACCATCACTGCGGTTAGTTTTGATGAAACTAGTTTTGGGGAATCAAACTCCACCAAATCGAAAAAACCATTCCGGCGTCAGTCTTCGTTGAGTTTTCCATTGAAAAATGAAGATTCAGAAACAGAGAATAAGAGTAAGAAGAATACGAAAAAAACTAGAAACGATCAACTTGTAGGTTTGGTACACAACAATACGATACCAACATTCAGCACTTTTCTTTCCAACACTAACGATGATGAGGATGGATCACAATCGCACCATATCGCTCAGCCTTTATCATCACTTGATTCGTTTTCATCATCAATCTTTGATCATACATCGAATGAGCATCAAAGTTCACGAATTTCATCCTCTTCTATCATCCCTTTAACAAAACCTTTCAATTTTTCATCTGCTTGCACTAATCTGTCTGTTTCTAAAACTTTAAACACTGTTAACAATGCTTTCGCTGCTTTGGCCTCTTCTGCGCCACCATCCTGTACAGATTTTCAAAAATCAGTAAGTTCATTCTTTTCTTTGTCCGAGGTCCCTGGAGACCCTAGGTCTTTCAATTTCTGTAGTGTGTGTGTGTGTGTGTGTGCTGAGTTCCATTGTTGTTCTAAATGTTCATATTGTCGGCCTTATTGTCATGTCGATGTGGTTTTTTTTTTCCTCGATCTCTTTTTTTCTCTGATCTTCAACTAACAATTGTCACGACATTTTAGTGTGTGATAGGAAAATTTATGTGTGAAAGCTCTCTTGCTGCATATAACGGAAATTCAAAATGATTTACAAAACACTTCAAAATAATATTGAAAAATGCAATGTTTGATATTAATTTACGTTCGCCAACACACTCTCTATCCGGCAATGTATCAATATCATCAACAACAACGAGCTCTAACAAGAAGCCTCTGCTTTGATTAAGAAACGGCTAGAGATCGATCTATTGAAATTGATTGATTAGTTGTTTTCATTGTATTTTTCTTCGTCTCTGTTGTTCTTGTTGATGTAGTTCCTCTTCGTGTCGAATGTGCTGCCAAAATGATCGATTGGTGTATCATTAAATGAAGAAATGTTTTTTCCTCCTCCTGGAACAGTTTTGTTTTCAGAAAACAAAAAAAAAATTCTCAGAAAAGTTTCTCGATTTAACCGGAAAAAGTTTTTTGAAAATTTTTTTTCAATATGATTCACACCAATATTGTTTTTAATGAATCTTGATGAATCATTTGGTCATTTTGTTTTTTGTTTTTTTCAATTGATTGATAATTAAGTTTGTCTTTTTTTTCAGCTTGCCTAAAATAGAAATATTACCTGTGTGTGTGTGTGGTTTCTCTCCACACTACCTTACGATAATTTGATAATCAATTTATCCCTTCGTATAGGTAGTTAGTATTACTAGTTTCCTCTTTTTCTTTCGTTTGTCAATCAAATGAAACTCAAATCAAGTGTTTCACTACTATGGATAATGATGATGATGATGTGATATGATTGATGAAGACAACATCAACATTATCTTCTAAATCATAATCAAGTGAATTTATTTATTTTTTTTTTTTTTTGTAACACCTTGTATTTCTCTTTCTAAATTCAATCTTATTGAATTTTTTTGAAGTGAGATTTGGCTGAAACACTATGTGTGTACTCTCCCTGTGTCTAATGGAAAAGTTTTCTCTGTTTACAGGAGATTTTTTATAGAGAACGTTCTTTCCTGTGATTAGCTATTCTATTTGGTTGAGTTTTTTGCTTCGATCGATTCGCCTTCAAATCAATTGGAAAAATTCAAGTTTCCTATGACTCAGAAGCACAAACACACACACACAGGTTTGACACAAGATGCTGACCACACCATTGCAGCCAATCCACAGTGCAGCACTCTTTTTTTCCACCAGGGAATCTTATCGTATGGTTAAGGAGAGGATAGTGATGCAGCAAAAATCTAGCATCATTTGTTTGTTAGTGGAAAACTATTGGCCAAATGTTTCTACATGATCATAATTATTTTCAATGGCTTGTCTGTTGTTTTACCAATTAATCGATTAAGCCAAAGTGTTCGTGTGTTTTGTTCTAGTTGGTTTGATGATTATCATTGTGAATAATCATCAAAATTTGCCAACCAATTGATTAAAAATAGAAGAATTACTACTTGGTCAAGTTTTTTTTCTGTTCCAGGATCAAAAAAATAACTTTCAAAAAAAGAATGGGGTTAAATTAACTGGGAGAAAAATTGAAAAAATTTATGACTGACAGTTTGGACAGTTTTTTTTTTCTTCGAACATTGTTGAATCACCATTGAACATAAGCGAAAAAGAGATTGCTGACATTTAAGTTTTGTTGTTCGACAATCAATTGATGATGATCATCATTTGTTTGTTTGTTCAACGAAAAGGAAACTTTCTACTAAACGACAGCGAAAAAAAAAGCTGAATGATTTTTATGAGGATAGAAACCTTGTGTAAAAGGGTGTGGCTGCGGTGCGCCAAGACACAACTAGCGTGTCAACAACACAATCAATTATTTAAGCTGAACGTGTTTGAACTTTTAAATCTTTTAGTTGTGAACAACCTTTTTCTGGTACAGACAAACAAACAGGATCTGAACTTGTGCGCGCTCTCTTCAACATCAAAACCAGTTAATTTATTTTAATTGGTATTTCGGTTGGTTGGTTGGTTTTCAAGTTACAGTAGCAATCTCCATTAAAAAGTGATCACGACATATTCGAATCGATAAACAATCAATCGAATATCACCGAAATATAATACCTTTCTTTTGTTTGTGTGTGAAGTGATGGGTTTTTTTTTTTAAAATCGCATTTTTATTGAAAAACAATTTCTTCAAAGTGACAATTATAGAAAAACTAGAAGGATACTGTATTCCTTCCACACGATTACCCGATGGATGAGAATTTCAAAAACCTATTCGATTTGTTTGTCTTGGAATGTTTGCTTTTGAGAGGAACTCTCGGTTCCAATTGAAATTTTTTTTCCTTCTAGTACCTAGGCTTTCTGGCTAATTTTTGTTCCGTTTTGCGTGCGAATTGCTTTTTTTTTCTCGTTCTCTCGAAATAAAACAATCAATTTTTCTCTGGTTTTCCTGTCGATTCATTGTTAATTTTCGGTCTATTCGGTTTTGGCGACAAAAAAGAGAGAAAGCTTTTCTTCGAAAAAGTTTCAATGCTGTGTTTTTTTTACCAAACCACCACCAAGACTGTTTGTTTGTTGGTTTCTGGTGAATTCTGGTCGATTTCCTAGAGACCAACAGAGAGAGAGAGAGAGAGGATATTTCGTGATTTTTGCCATTAAATCATCTCCGTTTGGTTGGTATTGAGTGAGAGAATAATTCTTTTATTTATTTTGAAATGATCATCATCATCATTAGCTGATAATTTCTATCCATTATTATTTATTATTTACTTAAAATTTGTAAACTCCATCCAAACAATAATTATGATCATCTTTCTTTTTTTTTTTAATGGTGTTTATGGATAATAGAAAAAGAATTAATTCCGAGAAAATGTTTTCGCATTTGTGTGTGTTAAAGTAGTTTTGGTGTTCTTTCTGGAAAACTGTCTTAAGTTTTTTGCTCTCCCTAGAAAAGATCCGATTGGAAGAAAACCATTTAGGTCAGCATTTTTTTTTTCCTGAAAATGAGCTGGACCTAGTTTCAAAAAAAAATGCACAACATTTCCTTTCAGGACACTTTAAGCATTTTTTTGGAAAAAATCGAAATCGGTTTCCATTCTCAAATGGCCTCATTTCTCTTCTATTTTCTCGAAACTCTCGGAGCCTTTTTATTCGATTTTCGAGTAGTTTAATAGCGTTCGCTCTCTTTCTCTCTCTCTCTCCTTCTTCTTTTTCTGTTTCTGTTTGTTTTTATGCTTTTTGCGTGTTTTCTCGTTTTTATTGGTTGAGTTTTTCACTTTTGAAAAACTAAAATTTATTACCTATCTATTAAGTTGAAACATTAACCTCTCCGTTGATGGCTGGCTGGCTAACTCACTGGCCCAGCAACAGAAAACCGTTTTAATTTCATTGTTTTAAATGTTGCTTTCACATCAATGGTGATCATTAAAAAAACTCTCCTCTGTTAAATGTCGCAAATTGTAGCACAATTTCATAAATGGGTTAAATTCAGTTTTGGTCATCTATTGGTTAAGAATCAATAAATGACCATTACCCAATAATAATATTATTGGATATGATACCTTATCATGTTCTTGGCGCAATTTTGCTTGTTTAAGAAAATAATTGAATCCATTTCCATTTGTCAATACCAGAAACGATCCAGAAATGATGCATTTTTTTTTTGGTACAGTTTTATGATGGAACTTTACTTTAAAAAAAAAAAAATCAGTGTTTAATGTTGAAAGTGATTTGGAAACGCGTATGTTCTTTGCGAGGAAAAAAAAATGACAAGGAAACTGCCATTTTCCTTAGCTTCTGGCAACAAGAAGTTGAATACAAAAATCTTTCAATTACCGTTCACATCTCAAGTAGTGTGTGTGTGTGTGTGCGAAGCAATTTTTTTCTGGAACAAGCCACTTTAATTTGGTCCATCTAATAATTTTTTTCTTGTGTGGTTTTTATTTCGCTTTAATTGGTTCCAAAAACTTTTTTTTTCTGGTGGTTCTGTGGCTTAAACCCAAGAGAAAGAAATGGTCTTGTTAAGGTCCATCTACACACAACCGGCACGACACGATAACGGCATTTTTTTTTTCTTTATATGATCATGGAAAAAATAGAGCTATTTCCACACACGCACACAAACAACAAGTTTTTTTTATCAATTTATATATTGTTTTGACTCAAAAACTCAGAATCGGGCATATAAAAAAGCTATGTCTTGAACAAAAATGTGCCGTTATCGTGCCGTGCCGGTTGTGTGTAGATGGACCTTTAGTGTTTTACTTGGCTGAAACTTTCTTTTTTTTCGAAAATTTTGAAAAAAGTTTTTGCTCCTTAATAGGATATTGTTTGCTTTGGATTTTTGAAAAGAAATTTTCCTTAGAAAGAAAACTTTTTCAAAAGACTTTTGTTGACTATTTTAAGGTTTTTTTTTGTTGTTCAGCAACACTGATGGGTAATTATATGGTGTTGTTCATCGATCACTCCATCATAAATATGGTCATTATATTGCACATCAACAAACTGAAAAATAGCCAACATTACTTGAAAAAATAGTTTTGTTTGGTCGCCCAAACGAGCGAGTCGTTTGAGCGATTTTTTATCATCATCATTGTCGTTTATGGCAATAATACAATAATTTGTTGAAATTAGTTTCAAATAAACATGCAACACAATCACAAAGAATCCAAGCCAATTCATTTCATTCATTTGAAGATCCATTTGACCTGTTTACCCAACTAACTAGAGTTTCTTTGAATGAACAGTGTGTAAGGGTGGTGGTGTCATATCAAATAGAAAGTGTTTAATTTGGTATGTCACATTCATTCAGCCTGATAAAGTTTGATCACTTTATCTAGAGCATTTTTTCTCTTTGGTTTATTGTTTTGCCAGGCAAAATTTCCAGGTTAATTAGGTTTATGTCTTGTTTGTGGGCATTTCTGTTCATTATTTGACCATCATCAATATTGACCTGAAAACAGTGCTCCAATATTGTTGATTGATGGGTTTTTTTTTCGCGTTCTTGTTACCTGTTGTGTAAATGGGTGAAACATTTTTTTGTGACAGTGTGGAGTTTTTCTGGTGGTTATCTGTGGGTTGAATCACTTTTGTTGTTTCTTCCTACGCTGAATTGCGAGTGTTTCACAAACACTGCCCGATTATTGATGGATGAAATGTTTTTCGAGAAATATATTTTTTTTTTTTTTTTTTATTAATTTTTCCTGTTTCTTATTCAAATTGGTTGGTTTAGTATGGTTGTTGTTGACCCATAGGATATTCTCATGGACACACACGGCACACAATTCCTAAAGATTTTCTCCTCAATCCAGTCTGTGATCAAATCAAATTGGATCTGTCGATGTTTTCTTGTCTTGTCGATTATCTTCATTATCATCGTTGATGTTTTTGATCATCGTTGTCTGTTCTTCGGCTTCTTTTTTGGTGCTTGATGGTTGAGATTGTTGGTGTTGAATGATCGCCGTTGTGGCGGTGGTGATGGTTGTCGAAGACTTTGACAAGGCCCGATAAAAGCAAATATACGAATAATGTTGTAGATAGTAATCGATACGCTCCAGATTGGTCTCCTTATAAATGTATTCATCATCGAACACAAACCAATCGACCGTAAAACCATTGCTTGTACTAGAAGTATGACAGAATAAGGTGAAATAATGTCCCATACTCTCGGTACCACGGTGGCAAACACAACAATAAAGACGATAGTTCTTCTGACAAATATTCAAACTTTGATCAATGTCGACGGGACGTGTGATCTTTGTCCCGGTATGGGTGAAACGTTTCAAATGAACGATCAAGTAGTGTGGCATTCGGCAAAAGGTTTGCTGTTTCGATGATGTCCGCCGTTCTTGGCATCGTTCACATTTTGGTGCACAATCATCGTTCAATATCTGTATATATGAGTACCATTTGAGTCAAGATTTTAGACAAGAGACATTTTTACCTCTGTTGCCGTATACTCTTTGATACATTGATCTACGCTCATCAATAAAATTGATTGTTGTTCAGGCTCCTTGGCTAGAGCTCGATTCGGATTGATGATGGGATCGATTGTGTTTATTTTGTGACGGTTGTTTCTTGTAACTGCTGGCTAGGATTGTTGTTGTTTGATGATGATGGTTGCTCGGAGAGATGTAATGGCAATTGCCAGAAGCAAATCCACGATAAGCTGACATGGTGACAGGTCAAACATTTCAAACTCGATTCGATTTGTCCGACAAACATTTTGGTCAATGCGCTATTGTCGATATTGCTGGTATGATAGTTCCAGGCTTCTTCGGTATTTTTTGGCTGGAAAATTGACAACTTCTGACCGGGCACATGTTTCGCTCGATTGGCCTCTTCATGAATTCGTTCCAACAGAATGGTCAAAAATTCTTGAGCGTCGTGTTGTTCGTGTTTGACGAATTGTGGTTTCATCGCTCGAAATTCGTTGATGAATTCATCGGGTTTCAATGCCATGTTGATGGCGTTCGATGTACCACCATATTTGCCAGCCACTTTGTCCATTTGATAGAACAATTTGGAGAGCAAATTATGTAATGGTCCTTTTTCTGGTTTTTGGGCCAAGTGTTTTCTCAGCCGATTGGTCAGGTACAGGGCTTGCAAACATGAATTTATGTAACAGGTGTTCCCCAGATTACGCAATCCAATGAAATAACGTTCATTGGTGGTGATGGTCGTTGAAGATGATGGAACTTGTTGTTGTTGGACAATTGTTTCATTTGAAATTAAATTATCATCCTTCAAGTTAATCACATGGCTTGTTGAGTGAGGATTTATTATGACTTCATTCATGAAACTTTGTTGTTGCTGCTGCTGCTGCTGCTGTTGAAGCTCTTGGTTTCTGTTTATGAAAACATTATCCTCGGTAGTCGAAGGATCTTGATCGTATTGTTGACCTGTTCCACCGAATCTACTGGTGCCATCATACTCTTCGTTCGGTGTTCGATGAGTGGTGAATCGAAGGATCGACCATCGCTTATACCACCATTGGGACCATCTCTCAACACGTTTGGACCGTTTGATAGGACGGCACTGTTGACTGCCGTCAAACAGAATTACCGTTATTGATTAGCTCAACGGTGCTCATGTTGATTGTATTCTGTTGATTGTTGTTTTGATTGTTCTGTTCATCATTCAGTTGTTGTTCATCTTCAAAAGTCATCGTTTCGTTTTTTTTTTCAAAGAATCAGAACAAACATAAAAAAATTCAACACTACGTTTCACTACTACGGTTGGTGAATATCTCAAATTTATACTGTTCAATCAGAACAGAATAATCGAACTTTTTTTCCTATCGAACATAATTTGGATTCAATTTCCCTATCAATTAGAATTAGGAGATCAGTTTTTTCCCTTGATCGAATAGATTGGTTATTCATTGCCGGGTTTGCTTTATCATCGTACAATAAAGTCAAGAATTTAGCTTAGGATGTGATTTAAGTTTTTTTATTATCAAATTTTGATCAATTTAAAAGTTTTGTTAATTTTTCTCTCCTAAGAGAGATACAATGATGGTGATTAATCATTTTTTTTTTCATATTCTATGACAAAAGTTTAGGCTCAAGCCTAAAAAGAAATCTATCAATGTGTCTCTTTTTCTCTTAAAGATTGATGATGATAAGCTGAAGCTGTGAATTCTTTTCAAGACACTTTCTCTCTCCATCATTTGGATGGAGATTTTTGTTTTTCTAAAATTTCTCAAAATTCTAACAAGATAAGAAATGGCTAGAGCACCCTGAAAGCTGGAATAATACAACTCTGTTTGTTTGTGACATTATTTATCTTTGTTGGTTGGTTGATAGTCGGCTTCTGTACTTTTCTTCATTGTATTGTATTGTCGTCGTTTTTTCTTTTGGTGATGATAATTTATGTTATTGTTATGTTTGTTGTGTGTGTGTGTGGGGCATAGATTGTTCAATACGAAAAAGACGATTGACATGCTACCAGAGAATGAATGGATGTGTCATACATTGAAAGCAAACATACACAAAGGACAGGATACGTACCGTCGTCGTCGTCGTTTGTCATTTAGACACAACTAACAGCCAAAATTTTTTTTATATAAATCATTGAAAAACTTTTACCAATGCTTGGTAAATGTTCCACACTTGTCGAAAAGAACTGTCTTGCAAAATTCGAGAGATGTTTGTCGTTGGTGTTTGACACCTGTGAGATAGTTCGATATTTTCTCCTGTTGAAACACACTGTCACATTTTCATTCGTTCGTTTCGTTCAGTAGGGTTCAGGTAATGGCGAAGAATGAAACAAGAGAAAACATTTCTAAAAAAATTCTTATTTGTAGTTTATGACATTTTCTGACAGATCGCAATCAATCATCAACTGCGTCTTTCAGAAAAAAAGCCATCGAAATTGTTTCGATTGAAATTTTAATCTCATCTCTGTTTCTTTTTCTCTATGAACAAGGTTTCGGCTAAAACAACGACCACCGAATCTTCAAATCAAAACATCGAACATTTATCGAATGAAGAGTCTAAATCGTTAATGGTCAACAACAACAACAATAATAATATCGTGATTATCTCGAATAGGAAACCACCTATAGCTCGTTTGTTGAACGAGTCAAAATCGAAGCCACTGATCACTTCTACCTCCACCACCACAACAACAATCGTCCAACAAGATCGTGAATTATCTGTGTTGCATCATCGAGATGAAAATGATCCTCTTCCTGAAGGTTTAGTTGATGGCGACGAAGAATACGATGACCAAGACGACAATGATGTTGAGTATCTGGCCGAAGTTGACGTTAAATTGAACCACATTCAACATCAACAAGATTTTGATGATGAAAATGATGATTTGATTGTTGGTGTTGAAGAGGACGTCGATGCCGATGATGAACGTAGCAACGAACTATTAGTGGATGATAAAAACAAAAAAAACGATAACAACCAAGAAAAAAATGGTGATGATTGTCTGTTAAGATCGATGAAAACTAAAACAAAGACTTCGAAAACCGATTCAAATAAACCGGCTATCAGGATAGTTTCAATGAAAATATCTAAAATGAAAAGACAGCAACAACAACAAGAACAACAGCAAAAAAGTTCATCAAACGGCAAGTCAAATCAAAAGCTTTTTGATGATGAACACAGCCAACACAACGAGAAAGAAACCGTTGATATCGAATCAGAAGATTCAGCTGCCGATGTTAGCTACGAACGAACCAACAGTGAATCTGATGATGATGAGGATGAAGATGTTGAAGATACTACCACAACGGTAACAGCCACTGTTGCCGCCACAACTCTGATCGATCCAAAAGAGTTGACCTATGACTTGAGATTCAAGATGTCACAGCAAATCTGGTATTTGCCACACATCAATCGAGCCAGTGTTGTCCACTATTTGCAGGGAAAAAATATTGGCGTTTTCATTGTTAGTGCTCTTATCTTAGTTTTTTTTTTATTGAAATTTTTTTCTAGGTTCGCCAATCAAGCAAACCAAATACGATGGCTCTCTCGGTTCGTTTACCTCAGGGACGTGGCCCTCATATCGAACACTATTTGATAGAAAAAATTGTTAAAAAATCTTTGCCTAACAATGATGGTGGTGGCAGTATCATGTTTCATCTCGAAGGTTCGGAACATTATTTTGGAACAGTTCTTCGACTAGTTCGACACTATTCAGCTTGTTGTGATGAATTACCGGTACAATTGAATCTACCACCAATACTGTTGACATCTAGTCGATCACAGTTGGCATCATTGGCTTTATTGGGTCAAGAGTTTTGGCAATCAAAGTTTGTCTCATTGAAACATCTACCAAAAGATTCGCTCGATATGGAGACATTGGCTCTGGTTGGTAGCGATCCACGAATTTCTGAGAAGCCAGAAATGTTTGAGAAATCCAACAGCAAACAAGTTCAACCACCATCAGTGCCATTGTCCAGACGTCAAAATTCTAATTCAAGTGAATCGAATGCTTCCAAATCATCGAGTTCTCCAATGCCTCCGATCGTGATGTTCTCCAACAATCTAGCCAAACCACTTCCACCTTTGCCTCTGAAAAATGATCGTGGATCGATGAGTCCATTGTTTTTGGCTGATGAACAGAAGCCTTCGCTTGTCAGCATCGATGAGAATTTTCAAATAATTTCAACTCCATCAATGAAGGATCACCATACTCCTCAATTACCTCCGCGGCGAA
Source organism: Octodonta nipae (assembly GCA_034190945.1). NCBI lineage: Eukaryota > Metazoa > Arthropoda > Insecta > Coleoptera > Chrysomelidae > Octodonta > Octodonta nipae. The sequence goes on from JAVLUE010000494.1 coordinate 11,451, forward strand.
CGAATGCGCCACCACCCTTGCCTCCACGTTCTCGAGCATCGCCTTCCAACATGGTTTGCACTAATGGCGTCTCACCTCCGCCTTTACCTGCTCAAGGACCTCCCATCACGCCTAGTCTTCGTTTCAAGAAACCATCAAAGAGTTCTTCGATTTTTCAAGATCTACTCAGTCCAGTTTCGATGACTGAATCCGAAATCGAAATGGCCAAGTTGACTCAGGGAAACTCAAAAATCCTATCAGATAACATACTTCAAATCAATGAATTAGAAGAAGGAGAAGAGGAAAATGAAGAAGAATTGGTGAATAGAGCTCGTTCAAACTACTACAACCATATGGCTCAGATACGAGCTTCGCCGATATCTTTATCGAACGCTAGTCATCAAACTTCGCCTCCACCACCAGCGCCAGATACACCTCAAATTTTGATTCAGAAAACCATTGTTACAACACCAATATCCGAACAAACCAAATGTGATGTCTGTACACAAACCTACGATACAGCGAGCAAGTTTTTATCAGCCAACAACCAAAACAAGACATCCTCGATTTTGCGGCCCAATTCTTCAATGTCCTGTTTCTATATGGATCCAATCGATGCCTTGGTCAATGTTCCACAGCCGAAACGTCATTCTGATCCCGAATTGAGTAGCAGTCAGTTTACTGAGACCGTTTGCTCGACCACCACCAATACTAAAACCTTATCGTTGATGGGACATTCATTGGAGAGTTTATTAGAGAAATATCATTCACGTTTTTTGACAGGAATCAGCAGCATGGATTCTCGATTGAAAAACGAAAATGCTTTGGTCAGTAATGACCACCACAACAGCAAAAATAATGGTGGTCAACAACAAACACTTGGAGTCAATGCTGTTTCCAAGTCTAGTGATAAACCGATTCGGCATGATGCCGCCTTTTCGACTATCGATAGTGCTTGGCAGTGGCACTCATGTGGTAAAGAAACACGAGCAGCCATACTGTCAGCTCTTAAAGTACCACTGGATCAGTATTCTAAACGATCCAGCATCACCACCAATTGTTCGATGAAAAGCGATTTGACCACAGTCGAAGATTTGATCAGCTCAAAAGCTCCGGAACTGGCCGTACCAAAAATCACTCAGATTGCTGGAAGTTTTCAAAACCATTGTTTAAATGAAATGCCGAACAATTTGGTTCAGAAAAAATCTGGTGCCGATCGTCTGAAACGAACCAACACCGATCGTAGTGGATCAGAGTTCTCTGAACCGTGGAACTCAGATCTGGTGGAGTCGATCATCATGGCAAAATTGAATAAAACAACAAACAAACAAATCAATCATGATCATGATCACGATGATGTTGGTTGTCATGATGAAGATGATGTTGAATTGTTTGATCAAGATTTTCAAGTGTCTTCGCCTACACAACAACTGCTCAACAATGATCTCATCAAGTTCAATTCCTTTTTATTGAGTCAAGATCATCATTATCATAATCATCATCATCAAAATAATCATCATCGAAGTCATACTCAAATGGAAGACGATTATGATAGTGTGGCCGAAGATGAATTTAATGATGACAATGATGATGATCATCACGATAATGGTTTTGTTGATGGATCACAATTTATGAAACGAGATGATAGTGAAGTGACTCTGAAAAACTATCCCAAATTTCAATCCAATAATAAAAATAGCAATAAGGTGGTTTCCAGTAACGATTCAAGTGGAATTATGTTGAACATCGCCTACAACATTAGCAGCTACGTTTTTGAGCTCGCTTCTAAAAAGAATAATGTTTTCGCCAAATCGATTGATAATTTCATTGAATGTACGATGGAAAGTGCCGAAACCAATCCCAATGTGTAAGTTTGTCTCAGTTCACACAGTTCTTTTAATGTTTTCTTTCTCTTCATTTCAGAATCCTTGGCTATGTCAGACAGTTTATGAATGGAATGAAAAATTATCTTATCAAACATGGTGAAGGGGATTTTCTGAAGGTTGTTCAAAATGAACGAAGCCGTCTCAAGTCGAATCAGTTCTTAAATATTGATTCCATTTTGGAGGTTTCCCTACAACGGCTCATTATTAAACCATTAAAAAAATTCATCTACGAGCTGTTCATTCGATCGCATACCAATTCTGGTTCGTTGAAGATTTTATCGACCAATATCAAATTGGCACAAAACAAATCTCCAGAAGAGTTTGGCGTTAGGCCCGAATTATTGCCGATTGAGTCTCGAGTGATGGCCAAAATTCAACATCATCTCAAACGAGTACAGCAATCGTATTCGCCAATCAAAAAGCTTGAACATTTACTTCGGTGTGTGGCAATATTGAATGATCGAGACATGAATCTTCAACCACATCAAGATAAACAACGATTTTCGTCGGCTGCATCAAAATATAAACGGTCACTCAGTGGTGATGATTTACTACCATTATTGATTTATTTCATCGTACATTGTGGACTGATTTCGGCCGAAATCGAGAGTGAATACATGCTAGGATTGTTGCACGGATCGGTTCTTGGCGGTGAAGGAAGTTACTATTTGACCATATTGGCCAGCGCAATTCAAGTTCTCAAGACAATGTACGCCGCCGATTCATCACGTCAATTGGAAGATATCATCACCTTGAACGGAAGTGCTGCTGGTAAAAGTCATTTGGCTCTCTTACATTGCTCAAAAGCACCATCATCTCAAGATAGATTTTCGCGATCGTCAGCTCAACAGGGTTTGGCAAAATCTTTAGAACAACAGTCATCCTCAATGATCGCCAATCTTCAAGCTTACATGAAAATCATGATTCCAAATGAAATCACCTCCAGTATATCTTGCAAAACGGTTCCCGTTCGGTTGAACATGACCACTAAAGAGGTTTGCCGAATGATCGCTCACACATTTCGGGTGGCCAATCCCGAAGACCATTGTCTTTATCGTATCAAAGAGAACGGTTTGGAGGAGATACAGTTGCAAGACAATGAGTATCCACAAGTGATCAAGTCGGAGGTGATGGCTCGCGGTGAACCGGCAATTTTTGCTTACAAACGTTGTGATGCTAAATTCATTTGGCCAATTACCAGTCCGAATTGATTCGATAAAAAAAATAATAATTCATTTTGATAATTTTAATGATTCTAAATTCCAAGTTCTCCTACTCTTTTCTTGCCCTTTAGTTTCGTTTTGTAAAATAAAGAAAAATTATTTTAATTTCACGCAATTATTTTTTAAAACACTTTTGCGATTCCCGTCCCTAAAATAGTACCCTAAGCTATTCCAAGTTTTACAAATCGATATCTCATTAAAAAAAAATCGAAATGCCGAAAACATTAAAGTGAGCTTGATAAGATTTTTATTATTATGGTCTTTTGAATCATTGGTTTTCGATTCGTCAAACTCCCAAAGTTCGGATCAACAAAACTGACTTTTCACAAAATCACGACATCCTCAAATATGAATCAATCGAAGAGAAAAAAACGGCGCCAAATCGAACATGTGAGTCAGAAAGTTAAATAAGATTGAGAGGTTGCCTTTCATAGAGAACGTTTTCACCAAAAAAGCAAAACACATTCTCTCCAACATTGCTCGAATGGAGTGTGCTGTGAATGGAGTAGTAGTGGTGATGTTGTAGTTTGTTGTTTGGTTTGTTAAGGCCAATTCCATTTAGGTTTCCCTATTCTATTTTTTGAATGTTGTTTACTTCTCACACAAAGTTTTCTCATATCACTTTCGATTTTTTCTCCTTAAAAATTTTTTTTTCTTATCTCATAGTGGGATTATCGGATTAAAAGAGCGGTCTTTCTCTGTTTTCCGGGTTTTCCGCTTGAAATATGAATATAGTGGAATTTGATTCAAAACAAGACGATACATAATCAAGCTAAATTTAAAGACTGTTTTCGAACTTAAATAAGAGATTAAACAGGAAAAACAACTGGTTTCCTCAACCAACGGTGTTCAAAAAACAAAAACAATGGAGAGCCAAAGCGAACTCTCTCGAATAGCAAAGAAATTGGAAAAGATTACCAATCGAAAAGACACATCGTATATGTTCAAAAAAAGAGCAAACAAAAATTAAACAGTGATTGTTTTTTTGAAATTTAGAGCGCCGCTCAAGCCACTGATCTGCTCAAGACTCTTCAAGGCATGAAGGTGACGTTGGATATGATTCAAAAAACTCGTATCGGTTTGATAATAAACAATTTGAGAAAATCGATTCAGGACGATGATGTCAGTGTTTTGTCAAAATCTTTGATCAAAACCTGGAAAAAGATGTTGAACGATAAAGATAATGGAAGTTCTACAGCTCGACCATCCGGAGATGGTGGTGGAGGAGGAACACATCAACAACTGCCGATTATTCGTCCGATAGTTCACAATCTCATCAAAGTAAATAGAAGGAAATTTTATAACAAAATCATTTTTTTCTTTTTTTAAAAGATAATTCTAACTCCAAAAACAATTCATCTTCGACTAATGGCTCATCAAAAACAGGCAATCACCAAAAACAATCACAACCAAATCAACAATCGACACGCCGAAATCTGCCATCCAATTTTCCACCGCGGCAAACATCATTTCCTGCTAACACAGCAGATAGTGTCCGTCTCAAATGTCGAGAAATGTTGTCAAATGCATTGAAACCGGACGTCGAAATGGAGGCTCAAGCTAATGAAGAAGGAGATTCTGGAGGTTTTTACGATCACGAAAACCTTGGAGCTATGATCGAAGATTTCATTTTCAAAGAATTTAAAGACACCAACCAAAAATACAAGAACCGTGTTCGTAGCCGGGTGTCCAATTTGAATGATAAAAAAAACCCAGATCTCAATTAATGTGTTGCGTGGTCATATTAAACCAGAAAGAATTGCCGTAATGACTGCTGAGGTTTGTTGAAAACCAAAAAAAGTTTGTTTTGTGGGTTTGATTTCAGATTTTCTATAGGAAATGGCCAGTAATGAAATGAAACAGCTTCGTTCGAAATTCACAAAAGAAGCGATCAATGACGCTCAAATGTCAATGACCGGTGGAACTAAAACCGATCTAATAAAATGTCCCGCTTGCAAACGGAACCACTGTACTTACAATCAGGTTCGAGCAAGGTTTTCCATCAAAAAAGTTTTTTATCAATTTTTTTCTCTCATTCAGGTTCAAACGAGAAGCGCCGATGAACCAATGACCACCTTTTGCTATTGCAACGAATGTGGTAAACGCTGGAAGTTTTGTTGAAGGGAACCGAAAAAAAAAACACTTCATCCATTTTATTTGTTTTTTGGGTTTTTCTAGTTGAATTTTATCATCAAATTCGTTGTTTGATTTGTTGTTTTATTTCGGAAAGTGATGAATGACATACTGAGGCCATGGTCGGAAAAGAGTAAAACACCATCAAACAATCATCATCATTTAATGATGATTAATATTAAATTTATATTATTTTATCTCATAATTCTCTTTCAATTTTCCTAAATTTTAAACATTTTCTTTTTTGTGCATCTTATAATTTAATTTTATTACGATTTATCATCATCATCATTGACCATTCAAAAGAATGTCTTCGGAACATTCTTCCGTTTTAAAGTCCATCACACATAACATTCAACCTCTTCGCGCACATAAGCAGTCAAATCGCATTAACTGTTCATTTTTGAATAATGTAATTTCAGTTTCTCAACAAGAAACTTGAAATCAAGAAATTTTTTAAATAAAAGTTCTTTATTATTGTAGGTGTGTTTTTGATCTCTCACCAATTTTTTCTTTTCTGTTCATGTTAAACTGACCCAAGAACATTAGCTCAAGTTAATATTCTTAAAAATTAGTAAAAGATATGTCTTTGAAAAGCTAAAATGGGACAATCTTTTGAAGAAAATTAGTGAAAAAACACGCTTGTTATATTAGAAAGCCAATGATTCATTGAAACAGTCAAAATACTGTAGTACGTTAAAGTCAGCGTTTTTGTGATTTTTTAAAAATTTGAGATAAAGTAAGTCTATAGCCTTAACGATTTTTGAAATTTTTTATTTTTTTTTAAAGTAATTTAGTTTGGTATGATTAATGAAAAACAGATTAAATACTTCCACGACACCATATCGATATCTTGTGAATCTTTCTGTTCCAGAGTGAATCTAAAAGTTTTTCACCACGATAATAACGATCATAACGATAATGAACAATGACACTGCTAACAACACACGTTTAACCGCTGGTTTGTTTTTTAAAATTTATTTTATCATTAAAATAATTTTTGCCTGAAATAACAGTTTTTTTTTCTTCTTCGGACGATACAAGGAAATTGTTACCCGAGTTTTTGCTAGAAAAAAGAAATGAAAATTACCCGACTACAAGGAAACCGATTCATTTTTCCTATCTATTCTCCTCGTTCAATGGTTCCCGGGAATTTGAAGCAAGAGAAAAAAATTCAAATCAAAATTGAAATAATTTTGAGATTTTTTTTTTCTAGGTTCCCGAAAGTACCCGGAAAAAAAATTCCAAAACAAATATATGGTAATAAAAAAAAACATCTTTTTCATCTGAAATGGTAATCTCTCTCTCTCTTCTCTCTGGTTTCTGTTGCTCTGGAACTAGATTCGGCTCATTAACTTTACTTCATGGATCAATTACTTAAAATCGTTTTATAACCAGCCAGCCAGAGAAAAAAAAACCCGAAATTTCAATATTCGGGTTGTTGGAGTGTACCCGAGAAAATAGTTTGCTCTTGTTCCTAGACCAGAGAATCCGATTATTTGATTATCTCATGTTTCTTTTTTTGTATTTAGGCCAAAAACTTAATTTCGTTTTCTTATCTGAACACTGTTGTCTCAGGTCAACAATCAATCTAATTGAATTGAAGATTTTGTTTTTCTCAAAGAAAATTTTAATCTCTAGATCACAATAATCAGATAGTTTGGTTCCGATTGGATCGATATTTTTTTTCTGTTTTGAAATTGGCGCCGACCGTTTCAACTTAGTTAATTCTAAGTTTTAAATTTTTTAAAGATTTTTCAGCGCCATCTCGTTTCGAGAAAAAACAAACAAGATTTGTCGTAAAGTTCATTGATTTTTTCTGATTGATCACACAATCATTTTCTGTTTTAAAATTTTCTAATGAACCAATTGTTTTGTATGAATTGTTTGATTGTCATTCTGTTGACAATCTGTATGATAGGTTTCTTCTTGTACCAATCGATCCATTTGGAAGAATCGACTAGAGGAAAATTTCCAATCAAACAGGATTTGTTTTCAATGATAAAACCGTGCTTTTCTTGCCAGCGTTGACAGAGAACATCGTTGTACAAAAACGTTTGGTAATGGTGAACAGCATTATCAACATTATTGTCTCAATGGTTTCAATACCCGTTGGTGTTTTCGCCAATTGTCTCAACACCTATAACATTGATCAAATGATTGAATTCAATTCGACTGGACAATACATGGGAACTGCATGGTGGCTAAAGCAGTTCGACAGATTTTTGAATAAAACCCAACGATATCGTTCTCGGATGGTGGAAGAATTTTCCGAAGCCGTTTGGTGGAGTGTGAGCAATCATCATCGCTTCTGTAATAGTCCCTTCAACTGGACTTCCCAATTCGATTTTTTATATAGTGGCAATGATTCCAGTGGAAATCATTGTCCAGAAAGCCAAAAGTTGTATCCGAACTTGTGGGACCGAAATCACTCAATACAGGTAGATCTTATCAATGGAGACAGCAAACAAATCAAAACGGATCCAATGTTTCATTGAGAAACTATTCGGAGGAAATGTGGAAACAATTTTCTCGGGTTTGGAATAGTACCGAAGGAGAGTTGCTTCGCAAAAGATTTTCAAACAAAACACTGAAAGTTAGGATTCTGGCTTATCTGCTTGGAAGGAATTGTTCTGCTATCTCTAAAAAAATCATCTCTGATGATTAATTCTTTGATAGAAAACTATCACATAAAATATACTCAAAAATAGTCATTCATTTTTTCAAAATCGCTAAGACTATAGTCAGCGTTTTTGTGATTTTTTGAAAATTTGAGATTAAGTAAGTCTATAGCCTTGACGATTTTTGAAATTTTCTATCTTTTTGAAAATAATAAAATTCTTTCTGTTTCAGAATGAGTCTAAATAATAATAATCTCTAAAAAAATCATCTCTGATGATTCTTCTTTGATAAAAAACTATCACATAATAATATACTCAAAATATTTTTCATTTTTTCAAAATCTAGAGTCTAAAAATTTTCCACTACAATAATCTTTCTAGCTGTACTAATGCTGATAAACCTTGGTCATCACCGATAAGCTCAGTCAATTGATGACATTGAGTTCACCATAAACTAGCATAGATTTTCTTTCTAGCTGTACTATAGTGCTGATAAACTTTGGTCATCACCGATAAGCTCAGCAAATTCATGAAATTGAGTTCACCATAAACTAGCATAGATTTTTTTACATATAAAAAGGACGATGTTTCTTTTGGTGAAACCTTCACTCATTGATCACAGTAGACCACAGTCCATTTGTTCAATTGAATTTTTTTATAATAATATATTTTTTTGAGTTATTGTTACAAGTCTCATGTTTTGTCTTGTCCTGTGTTTTTAAAACTGAGTAAGCATAGATTTTTTTGTTATAAAAGCTTTTAATTTTCTTCCTTTTTCTTTCATTAGATTTTACCAACGGTCGAGAGAACATCCAAAACGGAAAAAACACTAATTTCAACTTGTAAAAAGTATGTTTTTTGAATAATTGTAATATTTAATTTAAATTAAATTTTCTTTTTTTCTATGTTTATCAACACATTTGTTTCGTGAACTTGTATACTGCGAGCCATTTTTGGACGACCTGCTGCCGATTCGTGGTGTTTCATCATTTGGGTCGGTGCTACATTGGTGGGTGGGTGGGTGCAGCACCATGGTTTTCCCGCGTACCCGAAACGCCGAAGGTTGCTGCATAGGTGGGTGGGTGGGTGTATGCAGCAACATGGGTTTTCCCGCGTACCCGAAACGCCGAAGGTTGCTGCATAGGTGGGTGGGTGGGTGTATGCAGCAACATGGGTTTCCCGCGTACCCGAAACGCCGAAGGTTGCTGCATAGGTGGGTGGGTGGGTGTATGCAGCAACATGGGTTTCCCGGCGTACCCGAAACGCCGAAGGTTGCTGCATAGGTGGGTGGGTGGGTGTATGCAGCAACATGGGTTTCCCGGCGTACCCGAAACGCCGGGAAAACTCGCCCCCCGTCCGGGGGGCGAGTAAAAATTAAAGAGAGAGGAGGGAGAATGAGAAAAGAGAGAGGGGGTGCGTGAAAATTTTTGAGAGATGGAAGGCATGAAAAGAGGGAGTGAGAGCGGGGCGCGTGAAAATTTTTGAGAGATGGTAAGGCATGAAAGAGAGGGAGTGAGAGCGGGGCGCGTGAAAATTTGAGAGAGTGAGAGAGAGGGAGTGAGAGAGGGAGGAGAGAGAGAGAGAGTGAGTGAGAGAGAGGGAGTGTGAGAGAGTGTGAGAGAGGGATATGCCACACTTTCTACAGTATTAATACTGTATTAAATAGTGTATTAAATAGTGTATTGAATACTGTATTAAATACTGTATTGAATACTGTATTAAATAGTGTATTAAATACTGTATTAAATAGTGTATTAAATACTGTATTAAATACTGTATTAAATACTGTATTAAATAGTGTATTAAATACTGTATTAAATAGTGTATTAAATAGTATATTAAATAGTGTATTAAATAGTGTTTAAATACTGTATTAAATACTGTATTAAATACTGTATTAAATAGTGTATTAAATAGTGTATTAAATACTGTATTAAATACTGTATTAAATAGTGTATTAAATACTGTATTAAATAGTGTATTAAATACTGTATTAAATACTGTATTAAATAGTGTATTAAATACTGTATAAATAGTGTATTAAATACTGTATTAAATACTGTATTAAATACTGTATTAAATACTGTATTAAATACTGTATAAATAGTGTATTAAATAGTGTATTAAATACTGTATTAAATACTGTATTAAATACTGTATTAAATAGTGTATTAAATAGTGTATTAAATAGTGTATTAAATACTGTATTAAATACTGTATTAATACTGTATTAAATACTGTATTAAATACTGTATTAAATAGTGTATTAAATAGTGTATTAAATACTGTATTAAATAGTGTATTAAATACTGTATTAAATAGTGTATTAAATAGTGTATTAAATAGTGTATTAAATACTGTATTAAATAGGTATTAAATAGTGTATTAAATAGTGTATTAAATAGTGTATTAATACTGTATTAATAGTGTATTAAATATTAATAGTGTATTAAATAGTGTATTAATTAAATAGTGTATTAAATAGTGTATTAAATACTGTATTAAATACTGTATTAAATAGTGTATTAAATAGTGTATTAAATACTGTATTAAATACTGTATTAAATACTGTATTAAATACTGTATTAAATAGTGTATTAAATACTGTATTAAATAGTGTATTAAATAGTGTATTAAATACTGTATTAAATACTGTATTAATACTGTATTAAATACTGTATTAAATAGTGTATTAAATAGTGTATTAAAATGTTTATTAAATAGTGTATTAAATAGTGTATTAAATACTGTATTAAATAGTGTATTAAATACTGTATTAAATAGTGTATTAAATAGTGTATTAAATACTGTATTAAATAGTGTATTAAATACTGTATTAAATAGTGTATTAAATAGTGTATTAAATAGTGTATTAATAGTGTATTAAATAGTGTATTAAATAGTGTCTCTCTCTCTCACTCTCTCTCACTCTCTCTCACACTCTCTCTCACTCTCTCTCACACTCTCTCTCACACTCTCACTCTCTCTCACACTCTCTCTCACACTCTCTCTCACACTCTCTCTCACACTCTCTCTCACACTCTCTCTCACACTCTCTCTCACACTCTCTCTCACACTCTCCCTCTCTCACACTCTCTCTCTCACTCCCTCTCACACTCTCTCTCACACTCTCTCTCTCACACTCTCTCTCACACTCTCTCTCTCTCTCTCCTCTCTCTCACACTCTCTCTCACACTCTCTCTCACACTCTCTCTCACACTCTCTCCTCTCTCTCTCACTCTCCCTCTCTCACTCTCTCTCCTCTCTCACTCTCCCTCTCTCACACTCTCACACTCTCTCTCTCCACTCTCTCACACTCTCCTCTCTCACTCTCTCTCTCACTCTCTCTCACACTCTCTCTCTCACTCTCCCTCTCTCACTCTCCCTCTCTCACTCTCCTCTCTCACTCTCCCTCTCTCTCACTCTCCCTCTCTCACTCTCCCTCTCTCACTCTCCCTCTCTCACTCTCCTCTCTCACTCTCCCTCTCTCACTCTCCCTCTCTCACTCTCCCTCTCTCACTCTCCCTCTCTCACTCTCCCTCTCTCACTCTCCCTCTCTCACTCTCCCTCTCTCACTCTCCCTCTCTCACTCTCCCTCTCTCACTCTCTCTCTCTCACTCTCCCTCTCTCACTCTCCCTCTCTCACTCTCCCTCTCTCACTCTCCCCTCTCACTCTCCCTCTCTCACTCTCCCTCTCTCACTCTCCCCTCTCTCTCCCTCTCTCCTCTCCCTCTCTCACTCTCCCTCTCTCACTCTCCCTCTCTCACTCCCCTCTCTCACTCTCCCTCTCCTCACTCTCCCCTCACTCTCCCTCTCTCACTCTCTCACTCCCTCTCTTTCATGCCTTCCATCTCTCAAAAATTTTCACGCGCCCCCCTCTCTCTTTTTCTCATTCTCCCCCTCTCTCTTTAATTTTTACTCGCCCCCCGGACGGGGGGCGAGTTTTCCCGGCGTTTCGGGTACGCCGGGAAACCCATGTTGCTGCATACACCCACCCACCCACCTATGCAGCAACCTTCGGCGTTTCGGGTACGCCGGGAAACCCATGTTGCTGCATACGCCCACCCACCCACTTATGCAGCAACCTTCGGCGTTTCGGGTACGCCGGGAAACCCATGTTGCTGCATACGCCCACCCACCCACCTATGCAGCAACCTTCGGCGTTTCGGGTACGCCGGGAAACCCATGGTGCTGCACCCACCCACCCACCTATGCAGCAACCTTCGGCGTTTCGGGTACGCCGGGAAGCCCATGGTGCTGCACCCACCCACCCACCTATGCAGCAACCTTTGGCGTTTCGGGTACGCCGGGAAACCCATGGTCCTGCACCCACGCACCCACCAATGCAGCACCGACCCAAATGATGAAACACCACGAATCGGCAGCAGGTATTCCAAAAATGGCTCGCAGTATACAAGTTCACGAGACAAATGTGTTGATAAACATAGAAAAAAATCAAGAAAATTTAAATTAAATATTACAATTATTCAAAAAAACATACTTTTTACAAGTTGAAATCAGTGTTTTTTCCATTTTGGATGTTCTCTCGACCGTTGGTAAAATCTAATGAAAAAAAAAAGAAGAAAATTAAAAGCTTTTATACAAAAAATCTATGCTTACTCAGTTTTAAAAACACAGGACAAGACATGAATAAGACTTGTTATAATAGAAATAAAAGTTCATTGAACAAGTGGACTGTGGTCTACTGTGATCAATGAGTGAAGGTTTTCACAAAGGAAACATCGTCTTTTTTATATGTAAAAAAATCTATGGTAGTTTATGGTGAACTCAATGTCATCGATTGAACGAAGCTTATCAGTGGTGAACAAGGTTCACTCATTACAGTACTAAGAGATATACTATCGATATTTAAAACGATTTTTCTAGATTAACAATAATTTCAATGTGGAATATAAAGATTCACCACAGTATTTGGTTCCATAATGAGCCGGCCATACTCAATTTTATTCTGAAATCACAGAACAGGGCTCGTTTGATCTCTCGTTGAATCTTCAATTCTGTTTATTGAATAATAATTCTACAAAGCATTAAATTAATTTTGACAACTATAAATATTTCAAAAATTTTCGATTTTTTTAAAATCGCTAAGGCTATATAGTCTTAGCTTATCTAGTCTTATAGTCTTTTCACTTTATGAAAACTGAATTTTTCAAGAATAAACAAACCATTTATTTAAAAAAAGGCTGTTTTAAGTATTTCTGAGTTATTAATTGATTAATTAACCAACAAGAATTGAAAAAAATTGAAAAAAACGTGGTGTTGCTATATAATTGATGGACTAAGTTTATGGTAGATCATTGTCAGAGGTCACCGAATCGACATCATCACCAAATTCAATGATATCCTCTTCATCGTCGTCTTCAAATTCGCCTTTAAGTGAAACTTCGTTGATTCTTGCATTTTCCGGTAATTCGCCATAGGATTTCAAATTTCGAGCCTCATCAGGGTTATACTTTAAAATGACATCGGCTTTTGTGTCTTGATAATCTCTTAAACCGATCAAAATAATATCGCCTTGATTGATCCAAACTTTTTTCCGTAGTTTACCCCGAATATGACAAAGACGTTTTATACCATCAAAACAGTACGCTTCAAGACGACCATTACCAAGCATCCGCATCACTTGGGCATACTCTTGACCATCTTCTTTGAACACCAATTCACGTTTCTCATCTTCGTTCTCGTTCTTACCACGACGACGATTTTTACCACCTTTTCCTTTATTTTTTGGCATTTCTCAAACAATAGAACTAAATTTTATCAAACACTTTAACCTAAAGTTTTAAAAATAAAATTTAATAAAACTAAATGCTAACTTGAACGAACCTTTCAATAAATTAATTTAGGTGATAAATTTATAATAAAAAAAAAATTTAAAACTCGAATTAGAATTGGAACGCAACAGAATAATTAGGCGGAAATAGAATTCAAAAAAATAACTGAATGGAAAAACTGAAATGAATTCGATTCACCAAACAAATAAACAAACAAAACAAAACTTATTTAGTGGAAGTTTCACTCATTGCAATGTTTTGTCGTTGTCGTCGTCGTTGTCAGTAAACTCGGTGTGGTGGTAGCGGCGGTGGCGCTACGCCATTGCGCACTTGTTCGAAGAATATTTTCTCAGCAAAATTGTTGTCGAGAAATATTTACGGAAGTATTTATCTCTTCATTCAGAATCGAAATTCAAATTCGAATTAATCTTAATTCGGAAAACCTGAATTTAACACTTTCGATGACTACCATTAAAATACTCAATTCTTTTAGAAAAAAAATTTTCAATTAACAGAAAAGGTGTTAATTTTAATAAACAGTAAATTTTAACCAAGTGAAAGCTTTCAAATTCAATTTTCGAAAATGAAACGTATAAAATTGTCGAATCAAATTTCAATCTGGAAGTTTTTGTGTGTAGATTTTGGATTTATTTACTTTTTTCATTATTTTTTTTTGAAAAAAGAAGCTAGTATTTTTTCATTGTTTCAAAAAAAAAAAAAACAATGATTACCAATCAGGATTCAATTAAAAAATCTGCAGAAGTTAAAAAAAAGCCCTTTCTGTTTTCGGAAAAATGTCGAAAATTTCCCGATGTTGGTCAGGATGATCAAGTTAATATTCGATCTTATTTGGATTCGGTAGAATCTGTGGCTTCATTCATTGGAGAAATATCAATAATTTTCGCTCCAATAAAATCTGATATTCTTAAGAATTGTAAAATCGTTCGTGATTTCATTAACCGAAACACAAAAATCCAGGTTTGAAAGAATATTGTATCTTGATGTTTATTTAATTTGCCTTATTTAAGAATCTCAAAGAAGTTTTAGAGGAAGATTTAAAATCAAATCCTAAACCATCATCGTTATCAATTTTCGGCAGTGCCTTCACTGAAACGAAAGAGGATAAAAAAGGTCCAAGAGAAATTCAATCAGGTTCAACAACCGAAGCTCTGATGTGGATACAACGATCAATGCTTTACATTCACGATATCATTTTAGGAATGTTCAAAGATTATGAAGAGAAAAAGTGTGAAGAAAACTTGGTCAAATATTTCAAACATGGATGGGATGAATTTTTGGCACCGCATCAAACCTGGTACATGTCGGCCATGTACAATACCATCGTTCATCTTATTCCGAATAAGACTCAATTCTTGCAACAAATCACCGGTACAGAAAAATATGATGAAAAAGATTTGATTAAATGCGTTCACGAGTATTTAGAACAAATGGGAAAGGTCAACGAGAACAACCAAAAAAAGTTCATCGAATTAAACTATAAAGTTTGAATATCAAAATAGCTTGCTTTCGATTAAAAAAAATTTTTGGTTTGAGCGAAAAATTATTTTTCGAATATGTACAAATTGATTTTTAAAAACTATGAAATACCTTCATTCATTCATTTTCAACATTCTGTTTGGTTTGAGATGACAATTCAAAAATTTGACAACGGCATATTTTTCCCATGCCCTGGCCAAGCTTCTTTGGCGTATTTTTTTGTTTTTCGGCTTTCATCGTTTTCTATCGGCATCATATCATCAGGATCGTATAATGTAATACTTTCGTCGTTTGTCGTTGTGGGACGTTGCATGCTGTCGGTTGTTTCATTAGTTTCTGAACTAGATTTTTTTCTTGTTTTGTTATCATCATCTTCGATTCTATGATCCTCATCTTCAATGTTTGGTGCCGGATTCGGTAAATGAATTCCAAGCGAACTTTTCTGCAACAAACCAATCGGTAATGCTAAAGTAGATGATTGTGAGCTTGAATTTGATGATAATGATGATGAATGAAATGGAATTGAAGCGCCCCAAAGAGTTATTGAACAAACTCGAATATAATGAGGTGTCGCTTCGAAAACGTTTTGAAGCTGAAGATGAATGATTTCCAGATGGAATGATAGAGGTCCGAACAAGGTTTCGAAATTTTCCGACAGTTGGATCTATATCTTCTGGATTGATAACAATTTCCTGGAAAAAAAATTTAAGTTATTTGAAAAAAATCAAGTCCTTTACAAACCTCTTCGTTAAAAGCAACCGACTTTCGTTTCCGCACCATTGCCGGCTTTATGTCATCGGTTTCTGAGACTCCAAGCATACTGATTCTTCGATTATGAGCCGTATTGAATTCCGTTAGATTCTAAATAATGAAAAAAATTCATAAGAAAAATTTGATGAAAAAACTTTAAACAACATCAATTTCATATTCCGATTCTGGTAATGTCAAGGCAATATCATCTTCGTTAGTTTTCTCTTTGGGCTTCTCACGTAAAACGTAGATACGAGTCGAAGCACCAAAATGAAACTGTGAATCGATTGGCATTTGTGTCGGCTTGTTAGCTTCGATTCGAATGTTCCCGATGAAAGATCCGTGTGCTTTAAAAAAAAACTTTTAAAAATTATTTGTTTCAATTAAACTTGAAATAAACCAACTTGAACCAAGATCAACTAAGAAAAACCGTTCTAATGTCTTATGATATACTAGAGCAGCGTGAACTCGTGAACATGAAGCATGATCAATACAGAAATCCGTCAAATCCAAATTTCGGCCAAATAAATAACATCGTTTCTCGTCGATCATCAGTTTCTATTTCCAACAAAAAAATAAGTAATGTTTCAACAAGTCATAACGTTTTGAAAATGAAATTTTTGATTCAAAAAAAAACGTTGATACAGCTTGTTAGATTTAATCTCTAATTTTAGCACATCATTGTAAACTTCGAAAAATTCGAATAATCGAGAATTTTTTTTTCCAATGAAATCAATAATGAACGTGCTTATTATTTTAAAACTATCAATAGAAAGAAATTCACCTGAAACAGTTTGCTTTCTTTCATAACATCGAGATGAAATCCTGTTGGTGGAATTCCGGCCCTAAATTTTTACAGAGAAACAAACAAACGTTTAATCTTGAATTTTAGAATTCAAAACACTTACCACTTTGGAACTTCATAATAAGACATTAAAAATTTTGGCGTAAAAAGCTACGAAAAAAAAATTTTGATAGTTTGAAAACAGAAATATAAACAAAGTTTCTCGTGAAAAACACAACGATAGATGACACTAATGTCATCGATTACTTGGGTTCCCATTCTATTGAATTTCTATTTGAATTCAATAGAATTTTGCCATCTTTTTCAAGGTTTATTTTAGAAGGTTCATGAGAATTCAATGTAAATGAATTTGGTCTGATATTCTCATCTTAATAAAAAAAAAATTAACAGAGATGTTTTGTTGATCAAAACAAAAGATGATGAAATCGTTTAACCACCTCATCTTGATTCAGATTCGCATAAAAATGCTTTTTTTCCTATGAAAAAAATGTATTGCTAAAAAATTTTAAATTTCATTATTTTGAACTAGCCTTGGCACCTTTTCAGGTTAATCGGAAAATTCTGAATAAAGTGAAGAACTCAATTAATCATAAAAAAGAGCCTTTTTTTAGTCATCATCTCAGACGAGGTGGTGATCCTATAGTTTGAACTAAATGGCTAAAAAATAGTTTGAATCTTACTGGTAAACTAATTCAATCAACTCATTTTAATTTAAACTATCAAAAAAGTTTTCCAAAATCACCGATTAGAAAATGAAGGAGTTGAAAGAATTTTAATGAAACTCTATTTTCATAGATTTGAAGTTTCATTGAAGTTAAAATAGAGGCTTTTGTTCGAACACCAAAACAAAACACAAACGAAAAAATTCGGTAATTCTCAATTTTTGACATTTTTCTCGATTCTTACTGTTGATTTTTTTATTTCTCTATATTTTTACTGTTATTTTGCTTTTGGTCTAAAACGAAATTGAAATTATGATTAATAACGATTATTCTGACAAACCTTTCGATGTTAGCCCGACTTTAGTCGAAAATACGATTCACGATTCTTTTGCCAACAACAATTTTTTTGGTTTGAAAATGCCAGCCGATTTTCTTAGTTTTGCTTATGCTCTGGTTGTTGGAGTTGGTGGTGTAATTGGATACGCCAAAGCTGGTCAGTTAATTTGAATTCATTATCATGTTTTAAATCTTTGTTTAGCAAGCATTCCTTCATTAGTGGCCGGTCTAGGGTTTGGAACTTTATTGGGTGTTGGAGCCTATCTGACATCAGTCAATCCAAAAAACTATCTTTTGATTTTGGGTTCGTTAATCAAACCCCGACTCAAGTAAATTATTTATCTAAAATTTTTTTTCGTTTTAAAGGAACTGCCACTGCCTTGGCCATAGTGATGGGTATTCGTTTTTTCAAATCAGGTAAATTCATGCCAGCCGGATTGCTGTTTTCCATTTCGTTGTTTATGGTCTTTCGTTTCTGTCTTCGATTAATATTGAATCGGAATTATTTTTAAATTAATCAAAGTTTTTTTCATTTTGGAACAAGTTTTATATTTTTTTAAATTAAACTTATTATTTTGAGCTGGGATCAAGTGATTTTGTAAAAACCATCTAATACTGAGCCTGGTTTTCTTAGGCTTCTGACCGGAGGCATTGATTTCAAAATGGACGGAACAAAAACTCAACCAGAAATACCTTAATGAGATTATGGCTTTCATTAATTTTCTGTCTAGACTCTGGATGAGGATTAAAGGTGGATTAAGCATTTTTTGTCTGTTGTCGGAGAACGGTTGACTGGCTGTTGAATTGTTGTTTCAACTATATCCACTATATGTTAATTGTTGTTATCGAATTTCATCAAAGTTCATTCAACACAGTTCACCTTCTTTGCCAAAAAAAAAAAAAACAAAACGAATATAAAAAAGACAACATTTTTTCTCACAAAACTAAACAGAAGAAAAAAATATTCGGTAGGTTATTTTTGTCTATTTCAAAAAGGTTAAATGAACCAAATCATTTAAAGTTCATTGAACAAACAGATGAAATAAGAATATAAAAAAAGTTATTAAGGTCGAACAAGACCTGCTTTGATTAAGGCGATTTGACTTGCTCTACAGACTAGACCAAGGTCGTTTACGGAAAAAGAAATTGAATAGTCTTTCATTTCGGCTCAACATAGAATTATCTATTGCATCATTTAATGATGACCGTTGTTGTAATTAAAGTTCTTTAACCCCTTCTTTCTTTAACAATGAAGAGAATTAAAGTGTTACCGTTTTTTCTCTCTCTCTTTTTTCATATGATGGTCATTCAACCACTCAAATCATTCACCAAATTTGCACCTCAATTAAATTGTTTTGAATTATATAAATCCATTATATCTTCAAAAGAAGATGAGAGATATCAAAGTAATTTAGCGATGAGTTTAAACTCGAATGAACTCTTGTCTTGGGGAAAAAAATGACCTCAAAATAATAGAAAGAAACCAAAAAAAAAATTAATGAAACCCTTGAGAATCTTTGAAAGAATGATGGTCATTCATTGACATCATAACAAAACTAAGATTTCGTGTTTCGATTATTCAATTCATCTATACGCTAATGAACTTTGAAAGAACACTAAACACCTAAGAAAAACGATCAAATTAGTTCCGTTCGTTAACCTTACGAGAAGCAGATAAAAAACAAAACAAAAAAAACATTGATTCAACTGTAACTTTACTGTGTATTAATGTTTTATCTTTCACCTCCCGAAAGGGTTAAACTGAACTTTTCAGTGTTGATAAGTAAAAAAAAAACCAAACCGGTATAATCTTATTAACCGAGCTTGTCCTTTTGATTGAATTTTTTTCTAAACTAACCGAACTAAGGCAAAATGCAAGATGTTTTGAATTTGTATAAATAGGGCCTATATTGAATCTTCAAAATCATTCGCTTTCAATCTCGAATAGCATTATCATCTCATCGTTGAGTTTTTTGGTGAAAATTTCTTGGTGATTTTTCTTATCTTGTTTCTGGGATCGATTTTAAGACGTTCTTGGTTCGAAATTTAGTCTTCATTTTTTGAATTCTTCATATCATTTTAAAAAAATAGTCAACATGGATCTTCGATTCTTTTTGTTTGGCGTTGTGGTGATGTTTTCAATTGTAGAAGTTTTTGGTGCCAGCCATCATGTAATCAATGGTGTCAAAGGTAAGGATTCTTGAAAAAATTATACTATGGAATTAAAAACGAATGTTTTTTTGCGAATTTTCAGGAGGCGGAAAACGACCATCTCCAATCTTGAAACCAATCAAGCCAATCAACGATGCTCTTTTAGTGCCAGTTCGTGGCTTGCCAGTCAAACCAATTTTAGATCAATCCGTTGACTCTTCTTTGGATGGAAGTCTTGATAAACAATCAGCATCGTCATCGTCATCTACTAGATGGTCATCTTCATCCTCGTCATCTTCTTCCTCATCATCATCGTTGAATAAACAGCTTGGTGGTGTAAATACTCAACAGAAAATCGATGGTTCTCAGCAATCGATCCAAAACCAAATTGGTCAACAAGATTCTCAACAACAGATCATCATTGAAGATACTCAACAAAAACTCGAAGAAGGTCAACAAAAACTTGACGAAACTCAACAAAAAATCGAAGAAGGTCAACAAAAACTTGACGAAACTCAACAAAAGATAGAAGAAAGCCAACAAAAAATCGACGAAACTCAACAAAAAATCGAAGAAACCCAACAGAAAGTCGATGAAACCCAACAAAAAGTTGATGAAGTTCAACAACAAGACGAATCTCAACAACAATCTCAATTGGAGGAAACTCAACAAAAAGTCGAAGAAACTCAGCAAAAAATTGAAGAGACTCAACAAAAAGTCGAAGAAAGTCAACAAAAAATCGATGAGACTCAACAAAAACTTGAAGAAGTTCAACAACAACAACAAATCCAAGAAGAAATCCCACTTGAGCCTGTTGGAGTCAAAAGTCCACCAGTGTTGCCAAAATCAAATTTAAACATTGTACCAACCTTGAATGGCGGTAAGCGAAAAACTTTGCTCCGAAACAAAGTGGTCACATCGATAAGCACCATCGAACAACAACAACTTCACAACGATCCAAACGAACCAAAACCATTGGCTGCCAAGCTTTTGCAAGCTAGACCATTGTTGCGACAAGTTTTGAGTGCACCATCAAACAACGCTTATTATTGAATCAAATCACCATGAAAAAATCGACAAAAAACCAAGATAAGGAATCACCGCTCTTCTTTCTAGGGAAAATGGATTTTTAAAAAAATAAATTTCATTATTTTTCTCAAAAAAACCTGACAAAAACTTTTTCAATCAAATTTTGGTCCAAAAATGTCTTTCTCCGTAAATTTCTCCAAATCTTGAAAAAAAAAATTTTGAATCTGCTAAAAAAATTTAAAATGTTTTAAAATTTTTCTAAAAATTATTTTTGCTCAAAATTTTTTCTGATAATAACTATTCGTGATAAAAAGAAATAAAATTATTTAAAATTAATGAATTATTCGAAATGAAGAGAAAATCTTCTAGCTGTATTAATTTTTTCTTCTTGTTAATCGTTCATTCACCTTGAACATGAGAATCATCATTTATCAAACTTTATCAAGCACGAGCCATTCATTCATTCATCTATCTACCTAAACAGAGAAAAAGAAAAAAAATTTACCTGAAATTTTTTCTATATTTAGATAAGAAGAAAAAATTCCTTCAGTCAAATTTCATTGGAAAAGAAGTTGAAAAAAATTGAAGAAAAGTCCTTCTGACAGAAGAGTTCAAGTTCAAGATCAAGATTTTTTTTTCTGTTCTGATGTAAGACCAGTTTTCTGATTGATTGTCAGCCAAAAACGAAAAGAAAAGAAGAATCTATGAATTTTCAACGAAAAAAACTGATGCTCTGGAAAAACTTTCTTGATGGTTGAATTGAATACTCGATTAATCGAGGTTGCTATTTTAAGCTTTCTCAATCAATTGATGAACAATGGAAAAATGAGGTTGCCATTGAATTGTTTGATTTGTTTCATCTAAAAAAAAAAAAGATTGATGCATAATTCGTTTGAAAAAATAACAAGAGTTTTATATGTGAGCTTTCAAAGTTATTGATTGATTGATTGATAAATGTTCCACAATCTTTTCAACCAAACCGGTTATCTTGGTTGGTTGACATTTATTTGGGTTTTTTTTTCTTCGAAACAAAAATAGCAATATTCAAATCTTGAATTTTCACTAAATACCAAAGAGATCAAAGAGAATGAACCTGAACTTTAAAAAAGAGAGTAAGAAAATAAAAGTTTATTATCATTCAAAATGTCAAAGGTTGTTAGTAGACGAGAAATTTTTTTTTTCTCTGATGATGAAGATAAGAGAAAAGAGAGAACATTCAATCAATTTCAACCCAAAAAAAAAAAAAAATTGGCCTTCAACCTGAACCAATGTTTGATGTGTGGTGAAAGAGAAATTCTTTTCTCTATTTCAGGTTAGAATCTTAAAGAAAATAATCAAGATTTGTGAGTTTTATGTGCCTAAGTCAATCAATTTTTGTGAATATATAAAGCTTTTCAAATCAGTCTGGTTGAACACTGCACACAAACATTTATTCAGCTTCATCTACTTATAACACACCAAAATGAAGTTTCATTTAATAATTTTATTGGGAATAATGATGTTTGTTCTGCTGGAACTGGATCGAGTAGTTAATGCCTATAACTCTGGAGTGAAAGGCGGTGGCGGAACTAAGGGTGGCGGCGGAGGCACCAAAGGAGGTGAGTTCAATTGTTCGGTACATAGAACTTGATGAGTTTCTTGATCACTTTTTCTCAGGCGTGCCACCACCACCAAGCAAAGGAAAATGGAAACCACCGAGCAAACCTCGTCCCCCAGTCAAAGGTAACGCTAGGTTGAGTATTACTCTTGATTTTGAATTTTTTTCAAGGTGGAACAACAACAGAATCACCGGCTAAAGGTAGACCAAAAGGTCCGGGCAAGACAAGACCTGGAACTACTGAACCGCCAACCCAACAACAACAAACTGAAGAACAAGAAAAAGATGAACAACAAAAAACTGAAGAAACTCAACAACAACAAAAGTTACGAGAAGATAAAGTGATTGGAGGTTTGGATCGAGAACGAAGAAATGCCATACCGGCCCAGAAACAGAAAATGTATCAAGCTATCATCTCATCTCGGCGTTTAGAAAACCATGAAAATGAATCACAATTAACGATGAACAACAAACAACAACCCGTTTTGTTGAATAATTCGAGACAACCGGTATCATCACAAAAACAATCGAATACTGATAACATTGACGAAAGCAACCAGAATAATAACAATAATATGGATAAAAAAGATTTTTGGTGGGCACCCAAAGATTTACGTTTGAACAAAATAAAACAGCATAAGAAACTTGACCCAGAAGAAAAGCAAATGATGGAGCTGATGTATGGTATGGCTTGATTTTTGATGAACTCTGAATTTTAGAATTTAAGAATCTTCTGAATAATCAACAATCTCTCAATCTTATTCCAAACAATAATCCAAAGCAATTTTTCTAACAATACTTCTTTATCTAGCTTGTGTGAGTAATCATATTTGATGATAATCCGATGATATATCGATATATATTTTCTTTTTGTATTAATATTTATTGCTTTAAATTTATTTTTTCAAAAAATGATTTTCTTTGTTTCAAATTCGAAATAAACTCTTTTGAAGAACATCGATAATGTGATGAACGATGTTTGTTTGATGGTGTCGCTAGTCGAGACTTTTGATCAGTTGAAATGTCAATGACTAACTGTTGTAATTTAAATCATACGATTTGTTTAAACTTCTTCATTTTTTTTAAATCGGTTGTTTGAATCAATTGTACATATCAATATGAATAATCGAATAACATCATTGAGCCAATTGATTGATGAAAAGAGTTTTGCCAATCCTAAAACTTTACGGTAATAATTTCTTCAATTATTATTATTTTTTTTTTTGATTCTAGTTCTTTGTTTTTTCAGTTTGAACGCTTTGCTTGATAGCAAGATTATTGATTCTAATCTAGAAGAGTTGAGTTATTTGTGGCAAGAAATGGGTCATGACCAATGCGAAAAAATTATAGAATTACGTTCGATTTTTAACCAAGAAATGGAAAAATTCACTTTGGAACAAAAAAAAGTTTTTGAAAGAATGAAAATCCAGAAAGAAGAAAAAGAATCGGAATATGAGAGCTTGATTCGTGATCTTCGGCTAACAAAATTTTTGTCACCACCGAAAAAATCCACTTTAATCGAGAAGATCGAGTGGCTTGATGAACACTCCAAACAATTGATGGTGTTAAAAAATGAAAGAATGGAAAAATTGTCAACTATCATGATACAGTTCGAGAAAATTAATCAAAGACTCGGTATTAATGATGATCAATGCCACCCGCCACGTTTTGAAACTAACATTCCAAACGAACGAGAGCTTTCCGATCTGTATCAACGCTTTTTAAATGAAGAAAAACGATTACAATTGAACATCACTAAATATAAAACGCTAAAAGATCCGATTGACAAATTAGCTACATTTTTAAATTACAAAAATAACATTGTCGCCGAGATGGAAAGTTTCATTCTAAAATCAACAATCGATTCGTTCATCTATTCACCAGCCAACATGATGGCTTTGGAAAAATTCCATCTCAAATTAACCGAACAATTTTTGAAAGCGAAACAAGAATTAAACGAAATGATTAAACAAATTAAAATACTGTACCATCGAGTCGGTGTGGATCAAACAAAACAAAACATTTTCATTCAAAGTCTCGATGGTTTGTCATATAACAATGCTGTTGAATTAATTCATTCAGAGCTATCACAATTGGAAGAACTTAAAAAAACTAACATTGAACAGTGGATCAAATCGACAAAAAACGATATAATCGAATTATACAAAATATGTCTGATTCCGATCGATCGATTGAATGGGGTTGTAAAAAACTATCTCAATCATCCCTAGTCACTACAAATGAAAAAGAATCTTACCTTCAGTGTTTAGAAGAAGAATTTGCATCATTGAAAACATATACCATTCATTATAATGAAGTTTTCATAGCCATAAATGAATGGAAATTGAGCTTAGATAGACTGCGGTATTTAAGACGAAAAACCAATAACTTTGCTCGTTTCAACAATCGTGGTGGTGTTTTGCTGAAAGAACAACGAGAGCAAAAAACTTTAGAACGAAAACTTCCAAAACAATCAAAAGACATCATAATGAAAATCAAAATCATCGAAGAGAAGACAGGTGTTAAATTTGATTTCTATGGTTTCGAGATTGAAAGATTTTTTCAAATCAACCGAGCTGATGATTCTTGTTCTTCAAGTTGTTCGAACAGTATTTCAAATAGTCAACATCGTAGCGAGTGGAATTCTGAATCGACACCTTCGAGTTTGGCCTTTGACATTCAACATCTTGACCAAAAAGACTTTGAGGTTTTTTTTTATTTTTTTTTTGCTGTCAAATTTTTCAAATATTGTTTTTTCTTGAAGAATTTCATCAACAGTAAAAATGATTGCCATTCGACTATTGTGAAAAATAAATCTCGTAATCTTTTAGTTTGTTCGAAATACAATGACTCACGATTGCCAACCAAGACCGCTACAAAACCAACAACCAAAATGGATAAAAATCGTAGACGGTCAAGATCGATGAATTTTGATTTAAATGAAGAAAAATTTGCCAGGAAACATGATTCAAAAGCAAAATTCGGTTTCAATTTCAAAGAGAATTGATTTCAAAAATGAGAAACTTCAGCTTTATCATTGATTTCAAAGCTCCTGGGCTTTGAAAAGTTTTTTCCAATTCTTCTTTTCATTATTGTTGACTTAAATCGTAAACTTTTAAATAATTCTAAGCAAAAGTATATTCAAATTAAAATTTTTCCATTTATAGTTAATCACCCGATAGTTTTTTTTCTTAAAAAGATGGCATCACAAGTTCTAAAATTGATTGAGATCACTTTCTTTCTTGATGATCGAAAAAATAGCCGATTGATAAATAATGATTTGCGACTGG
The DNA here is from genome assembly GCA_034190945.1 of Octodonta nipae. NCBI lineage: Eukaryota > Metazoa > Arthropoda > Insecta > Coleoptera > Chrysomelidae > Octodonta > Octodonta nipae. The sequence goes on from JAVLUE010000494.1 coordinate 37,205, forward strand.
ACAATGCAGTGCATCTAAACGTTTGCATTCAAATAATCTTGATTGCATTCGAATAATTTTTAAGCCAACACTAGAAATAGAGAGTTGTTTTTTAAGTTTAAACTTTTAATGGAACAAGGCAATCAACCCTAACATCATCATTGATTTTGAACAACTAAAATACTGGGATTTTTTTCTATCCAAATTGAAGCAATTATTTTTATACGAGTATCAGTATGTAATCATACCGAGAGAATCAGGAAACACTGATAAAGACATTAACATAATGAACATCTCGATCAGACACTGAAAAAAGAAATAAAGAATTGAATGAAGAAAAAAAAGACCTGTTTAAATTCTAGAAAATGAAGTTAAATTGAAATCTATTATTGAATGAGACACACACACACACACCAAAAGATAGGAAGAATCAGAGAAGAAGGAAAACAAAAGAAAAAGAAGGAAAAAAGTTTGATAAAAGAAATCACACACAAAACAAATACAGACAATGAAAGCAATCAATGCTAAGTGCTATTTGATCGAATCGGAAAACAGGCAGAATTCTAACAAAAAAAAGAAAAAGAATTTAGCCTATTTCTATGATAAAACTTCAATAAATTTTCAATTTAATTTTTTTTGCCAGAAAGAGATTGAAATTAATGAAGAATTTGAGAAATAAATCATAACAGTGATAAATAAACACAATCAGACGAATCATAACCTTGATCCAAAATTTGGGAGAAGAATCAATAGAAAGTTGAAAAATACTTTTTGTTTGTTTGTTCTTTTGATGAAGAGAAAGCTTCTGGATTTTCAATTAAAACAATCAAACAGAAGAATCTTACTTTTTATCTTAAAGCGAACCAATTTTCTTTTGGCTATTTGATGGTTGGTAGAACTTTTTTTCTTCCATTTCACTTTCGATTAAATGCCAATCAAACAACCGTTTCTTTCTTCTTAAAAAAATAAAAAGAAAGAAAACCAATTCTCGAAAAAAGCCGTTTCAAAATTATATTTAGTTTGTCAATTATTTTCTGTTTGTTTATCATCTGAAAAAGACAAATAAAAATTAATACTCGTTATTTTTTCAGTAGAAAACAATTCAAAGAACTTGGAAAAATGTGATAAAAAAACTAATTAAATAAAATACTTTGAGTGAGAAAAAATAGAAATAAATGAATTCATCAAACAAATAATTAGTCTTCGATTTAATGACCTTTAATTCGGGTAAAATAAATCTGAAATAACAATAACCGGCCACCACTGAGAAGCAAATTCAGAAGAAAAACATAATTCTACTAGAAAATGAATACTAAAACTTTGGTTATCGGTACCGACCATCAATAATAACACAGTTTTTGTTTCTGTAAAAATTAAAACAATAGAAGCAAAATGATGAAAATAAATAGCTGAAAATGGATAAGAAAAACTAATCTATTTTATTTTGCACAAACACACATTGTCGAAAAACAAAAGAAATTTCTATAACATACCTTCCAGGAACCTAGAATCAAAGAACACACACTTCTCAAAAGTCCATCAATAATAATTCACGAAACCAATTATTGGACCTCTATATACAGAAGAAAAACAAACAACGAGAAAACGGTAAAACATTCAATATCTGAAATAACAAAAAAAAAGAGTATTTAATGGGACACACCAATCGAAAGAGAATGATGATCCAACCGATCATCATCATCAATTATATTATCGATTCAAAAAATTTGGTACCAAAAATAAAAAAACAAAGAATCAAAAATTTTGGAACTTTGAATTAAGTTTTGCAGGGAAACTATCGACCATGAATTTTCTCCCTTTCATGAATTAAATGATGTGTTTTCTGAAAAAAGAGTAAGAAAAAAAAAATGAAATGAATTTTTTCTATTTTGATGATGATGTTTGTTCAAAAACTTTTTCTTCTCTGTTAGATCATTATCATAAAACGAAAAAAAATCATAATCATCATTCTCATCCATGAAGAATTCCACATCATTTTCATCTAAATAATTTTACTTAGATTCAATTTTACAAATTTTCTTTGTTGTTTTGGTTCCATTCCAGGAATTTCGAATAAAATTCCACACACAAATTACGAATATAAATCCCACAGCAACTCTTTCTTCTCTTCCACATAGTCTTTATAAGAGTTTCTATTTGGTTTCGGGGCTTTATAAAAAAAATTGTCGATAATGAAAACTTTAAAACTAAAAAAAAATGATGATAAATTTCAATTTCACTGAGAAAAAAAACTACCATCATTATTTCCCTATACACATTACAGAAACGGATAAATAGAGAAAACATAGAGTAACACCCGAGTATCATTATTTATATTTTTAGAACTTTCAACAACCAAAACGAAAAAAAGTCCCAAACTATCATTTTTTTTTCTTCTTAATATTACTATAAAAAGCTAACTAGACATTAAACACAAACAACACACCAAACTAAATTTGAAACAAACAAACAAACAGAGAACGAAATAAATAAATTTCTAGATAATGCCATTTCAGCAGATCTTTTTTAATGGCATTTCAGAAACCGATAACAATCGCTTTAAAATTTTATCTAGGAACAACAACAAAACTTTAAAACAGTTCCGTCTCACTTTTTTATCATTATTTAAATAAAATAAATTAATTTAAATAAATTAAATTATTATTTAACTTACTTAATTTGAAACTTGTCTTGATTCACAAAGACACAGAGTTAAATTGAATTCAGAAAAAAAGCGTGAAATGCTCGTTGAATTGGCTGAAATTGAAATAATTCATGAGAATAGTACTAGCTTTACTGTAAATAGATTTTTGATGTTGAAATAAAGTTCCATGAAAAAAATTTCATCAAATAACAAATGTGGCCATTTTTCTGTTGTCATTTTGACAATATTAATTCTTGGGATCGTCCAAAGTCACCAACATCAACAACAATTAAATCTGAAAAAACATCATTACTATCACCCATCTGATGTAAGAACTGATAATAATAAAACAAATTTATCTTTTTCAATATAAGATAAAAAACAGAAACCGATTAAATATTTCTTATTTTGATTTGATATCGGGTATCAATACTGAAAGCAAAAACTTCTTTTTTTGAAACGAGAAGACAATGAATTTTTTTGACGCGTTAGAAGCTATTAAAAAAAAAAAGAAGAAACAATTAAAAACAAACATTAAACCATATTGTTACCCAAAGAAATATTAAATTCTACACACACAATGAAACACCATTTTCATTTCTATTCTAAAGTGAGACAATGCAGTTTTTACAAAAAAAAACGACAAGCTAGTTATTAGAAAAGAAAAAAATTTGCTTTCTTTTTCTATATTTTGTTTGGCCATTTAGTTTCCAAAAAATGAACCGCAACCGTTAATTGATTGTCTTGGGAAAACAAAATTAAATTAATTTCCTATCTTTGGAATATTTTCTGTAGAAGTTCTTGTTTTTTCTTTTGATGATTCTATTTTTTCTTCAATGGTGATAATAATGCCTTTGATTTCTAGAGATGAAAAAAAAATTAATTTCATTAAACTAAAATGCTAGCCATTAAGTGTGTAACGAGTTGGTGTGCAAACCTCTACGTGTTTACGAGTAAAAAAAATAAAATATTCCGTTTCTAGTCCAAATGTCGTGATTTTGTAGCTGCTATTTTCTTTTTGTTTGAAAAAAAAACCGTTTAGTTTCATCAATATTTACTGCTGAGTTTGCCAAAAAAACAAGAACAAAATGTAGAATTTTTGAATTGTCGATTGTTGTTAGTTGGTTGTAAATTTTTTTTGTTCTCATGTAATAAAAAGAAATTTCATGTATTTCCTTTTGGTAACAAGAAAAAATATTTTCTTCAGTCATTAACACGGACAAAAAGCTAAAAGGACAATCCCGATTAAAATTAAGAAATGTAATAGAGCTGACAAACAAACAGAGCAAAAAATAACCAGCCAGCAAAAGTTTCTGTTGAAATTTTTTTTTCTTGTTAAAGTTTATTTTTGTTTCAGTCTGATAACGGTGCTTTAAATTTGAAATCAACCCCCAAAAAAAAAGGATATTTCTTCTTGAAAAAAATTCTCTTCAACAATATTATTATCGAACTGGAAGTGCTGAACTTTTAAAAACCGTTTAAAGGATTTAAAAATAGTATGAAAACATTAACATTGTGCCAAAAGAAACCTTTGAACAAAGATCGTGTTTTTTTGTGATAAAATCTTCATGTAAAATTCAAAAAATTCAGCATTTTTTTTTTGTTCGTCTTCTCAGAGTGATGAACATAAATTTTATTGTACACATGTTGACTACTTTCGTCATTGACGCCATAAAAAAATTTTTTTCTTGCAATAGTCTGAATCAGGATTTAATAGCTTTATATCTTTTGGATCACCAAACGGAACAATAACAACAAAGAAAACAGTTAAAGTTGTTTTTCTGATTACAACTTTTGCCATTCGTTCATTGGTTCCAGCTCTGTCTATAATAATCTTAATAATGCGTTTTGATTCATATAAAGAGTACTTTCATAATAATTATGATGCCCATATGTCATTTTGGCGATATGCGATGGTAATTTCATTCAATTTATATACCTTATATACCCATAACAGAGACAATTCAATTGGCTGCCTGTTTGGTGAAAAAAAAAGAACAATAATTTTCATCATTTAAAACATATTTTAAAAAGGAAAAAAATTATAAATGATAAACTTTCTTTTGTAACAAAGGAAAAAATTAATAGTTAACTAGGAGAATCTCTAGCCCAAAGCAAACCAATTCCTTTTCTTTTGGTTCTTCCCTGTTGTCTGCTGCTATTATCGAAGTTTTTTTTCAAAGAAATTATTCCTAAAAATTTTCCTTTTTCCTAAATAATTCCTTATGTTTGAGAGAAAAAAGAATTTTCCAAGAAATTTGAGATGAAAAACAAGAACAAATTCTAATGAGCTTTAAATACAATTATTATTTTTGTTTCGCCTATGTTCCAGAACGTTCTTGTCTTAAAAAAAAATTCAACGCCATTATTCTGGCTTCATTGTTGTCATTTTTAATTCTAAACAAATTTTTTTTGTTGCCATTTTTTCGATATGGGCGTTTGATCTTCAATGTTGTCTGAACTGACTGTTAATGGTTGAATGATTAAATTAATGGATACAGAAAAAAATTCTACAACGAAACAAATAAATGAGAATTCAGTTGTTTGTTTGTTCGTTACTTGAAATTTTCCTTTCTTTTTCTCATTATTCAAACAATTTGGAACAACGTTTAAAAATTGTTTCTTTTACTGCCGTTTTTTTTCACCCAAAACTTAATTCCCGTCCGCTTTCTTATTTTCAATTTAATTTTCAAATTATTAAAAATCAATATTTTTCCCGGATAAATAAAAAACAAGCAAACAGAAAAAAATGTAAAATTGATTCAAAACGACCAAGAAAATATAATTTAGCCCAATACGATTGCAAAACTTTAATAAAGTTTTTTTTTTAATAAAAAAAAAGTCACTCACCATTTTTTTCTATCATTACTATATGATTATGATGGTGATTGCATCAGAAATAAATTGAACAGAAAACTTTGAAATTTTTGTATTAAAATCGATTCAACATTAAGATTCTGAAAAAAATCAAAGAAAAAAATGAATATTGCAACATCAATAAATAACAACAATCGAAAAAAGCACTGATCATACCATTGTTAAGATTGATATTTCTCTTTTTAGAAAAAAACCCAATAAAACAATCTTGAGATTGAATGACTTCTCAAAAAATAGGAAACGACGATTTTTGTTTGATGATGGCTATGGATGATAAAAGAATACAAATTACTGAAATACAGAAAAAAAACTCAAATCAATTCGAAAAAAAAACTGAAATAAAATCTTTTGGATTTTGATTATTTAAATTTGGTAAAAAAAGTCAGTTTCTAGCAAACAATAAACGATCGATCATGAAAAATTTTCAATTGCAAATTTTAAACAACGAAACATTTCAAAAGAAAATGATGAAAAAAACAAGAGAGCAACCACAAATGAACAAATGAAACAATGGATCCTTTGTTTTACTGTTAAAATCGATATCACACCAAATTTACTATCGATAGTTTTTCTCTGGTGAAACAAAAGAACTGATAGTCGTCCTTTCATTTCTTTAATCACCACTACAGTGTGTGTCAAATCACAAAGATCAGAATGGAAATTTTCTTCTAAAAAAATAAATCCTTTGCATTACATGAAATTTTTTTTCAAAAATTCCAAGTCTATTTTTTTTCGAACTAATGCATTATGAAAAAAAGACTAAATTTCATGATTTTGATATCTCATAGTTTCTTTGTTTGACTGTGTGTGTGTGTGTTTGCCCATCATGTTATGAATATCAACTTTTTTTTCAAGAATATTAATTCACTCATCATCAAAATGATTCTTCATTTAATAATTGGGTTGATTTTCAACAATCGTAATTGTTCTTTTAGTAGAGTAGTTTCCATTTCATTTATCGCCAGTATTCTGTCAGTTAGTTTTTCTCTTCAACAAAGGTTCGTTTAACATTTTTCGATTTTTTGACACCATCATCGAATAATACCAGCCATGTTTTCTATTTTTTCCACTCACAGTATTATTATATAATCATCAAGAACACTTTCACTTTGAAAGAGCTGAACAGAAAAAAATGGAATTACTATTTAATGAAACCAGTCATTCATTCACTCAGAACTGAGAAAAAAAAATTGTTGTTTAACTATTTGGCTTGTTTTTTATTTTGATGTTGAAACAAACACAAGCTAATTTCATTGTTTAACTTGACGGACATTATATTATTGTTATTAGATATATTTTTGTTTCTATTTTCGCGCTTCAGTTTGCAACAAATCATGAAAGAATTTTTTTTTCAAACGAGAAGACATAACGGAATATTTTTTCTCTTTGGTATCATATCATCATGATTTTTGTTGATGATGACAGACAAGCAAATAAACGGACACGGAAAATTCAATTGAAACGACTATAAACCCGAAAAAATATGATCTACAATCTAAAATGAACGGGATTGGTCATTTTTGTTATGAATTCGAAATAATCATTCTCTGTGTGCGTTTGCGGTATTTGTGTTCAAGAATCGGTACAATTTTCAAAAATAGAATAAAAGAAAATTCTTCGAATTTTGATAATAATTCATGCGCAACACATACCATCAGCTCACTACAAACACCACCAAATAACTCTCATTATCACATTCCACTGCCAAATTGCTAAAACAACAAGAAAATAAGAACAGAAATGAAACTCCCGGACACTTGAACACACAGAAAAAGTAGAAAAAAGGAATTTTCTTGTTGGAAGCCTTTTCCTTGTTTGCTTTTTCTTCTTCGTCGCTCTAAGGTCACCAACCAGAGAATCAGACGACGCTTCGGCAAGCACACACTCACACACAATCATTTACGCGCCGAAACCAACACGCAAACCATACTTCCAACCAAATTTTCCGATTTGAATCGTTTTTGGTTTTTTTTCTTCAAATAGTGTTTTTGTTTAATGTACGTGCTGCTGGTGTTTGCATTTCACATTCAGTTTTTTTTTTTAAGTGTTTCAATTAAAACAACAAATTGAAATCAACCAACGCCAATTTTTTTTGGCGCCAAAAAATTTATTATTTTTATTGAATATTAATTTCATCACTTTATCCTCTAGTTGATTGATCTAATTTGTACCAATAATCATTGTCATCTCTCATTTCTCATTGTTCAAAAGTTTTCATTTTGGAAAAGAAGAAGTTTTTAAGAAACGCAAGTAAGTAGATTTTTTGTCTATTTGTTTCATTGCTTATGGGAAGATTTTGTTGATGATATTTTCTGGGGTTTGTGTGCTTGAAAAATTCAATTGAATAGAAGAGCGAAAGCCATTTATTTAAATTGTCGTTGTTTTTTCATGATGATGATGATTACTATTCGAAATGTCTTTTCTACACCAAAAGAAAACCATTAGGTTTCATTCTCCCCAAAAAAAAAGTGTTTGTTCCAGAAATTCATGTTCTTTCCACACACAAACAAACAAACACTCAAAAGTGAAGTTTTTTTTCTTGAATTTTAATATTTCTTATTGAATGAAATTTTTTAAAACTAAATTTATTATTTTCTCGAAACCAGAAAGAGAGAAAAACAATAATTCAAAAGTTATTTCCCTTTTTTGGAATCGATACTTTTCAACTGGAAGTTAGTTTTTTTTATATTAAAATTGTCATAATGAGATTTTTCTTCTTCAGTCGAACTGAAATTTTGAAAAGACTTGAGGAGAATGTTGTTTTTTTTTCAAACTGAAAAAAGGGAAATTATCAAAAACTCTAAGAAAAAAACTTTATTTAGGTTTGAACTGGTTTCAGAAAATTTTCGCCTTGGTTCGAATAAAATTTTTATAATTTATCGATTCCATTCATTCTGGGCTCTGTTTCCAACCAAAATCGACCGAGAAAATATAGTTTTTTGTTTGTTTGTTTTTTCGAAATGAAAAAGGATGAGATAATAATAAAAGAATAGAGAAAAGTTTTAATAAAAATTTTTTCCTTCTTTCTTTTCCTGTGTGGCGATGACAACTTGAATGTTTTTTTTTTTTTGAAAGGTCTGTCCCTTTTTTTTCCGAAGACCAGTTCTCCAACCTTCATCTAGGTCGCTGAGTTTTAAATGACGAATTCGAAAAGCAAGGTTTCGTTTCTTAAAACTATAAGCCGGTTAAATTTATGCTAAACTTTTTTTTGAATCGTGATGAAAATAACTGGGTAAAATTGGGTTTCAAAGGAAATCGAATCATTTATTACTTTGGTACTTTTTTTCAATCTGATTTTATGTTATCGTTGGTGATGTTGTTTCTTTTGTCAGCTTAATTTTGGCAATACTTTTCAGTATTTTAAAAAAATTGTTCTATTGAATTTTTATTACAATCATAATAAATGATTTAGATTAATAATAAAAGTTTCATCATTCCAGAATAAAAGAGAGAGGCTTAAGAATTAGACGTAGCGAGTAGAGATAGAAAGTTGAAAGAATGCCTAATAATTTTTATCTCAATTATGAAGAAGCTAGAGAAAATTCTTCCAATGTTGTTGTTCTTTCGATGATTGATGATTTTTTTTTCGTAAATTTTAATTTCAATTTTTTCGTTTAGTTTATTATAACTTTGGCAGAAAAGAAAATTCCTCTGTTTAATATAGTGTGAAAGAGTATGGAAACTTTTTTTCTAGCTAGCTTATCTGTTGAAAAATTTTTTTTTTTTTATTTCGCCATGGCTTAATTGAAATTTTTCCCATTAAAACCAGAAAAATAATAATTGAAACAGAATATAAACTGTAAAATATATTCTGTTTTAATTTTTATTATCGTCTAGTATTAATATTGCTTTGTTAATTTTTTCTAGTTACTTTGTTTATATAAAAAAAATGGAATAAAATTCTATTCTTTGTTTTTATTTGTTTATCAAAAGAAACAAAACACTATTCAATTAGCAGTTTTCAAAGTTTTTTTTCTGAAAACAAAACAAATCTCTAATTAAAATGTGCACTCTCCAGGTGAGGTTTTGTTTAATTTTTGTTTTCATTTTTTTCCAGGTGCGTGATTTTTGTTCCACAATTGCTAGGCGGTACTATCTTAAGTATCAAGGTATTTTCACAATTCTAGAGTTTTCATTCATTTTGTTTCCTTCTGTTGTTTTGTTCTAAATTCATCATTTTCTTTCGTATTTGGTGAAAAAAAACAGAGAGAAACATTCTCTTGGGAATGGTAGAGTTTTTTTTTACCTACATAGTTTTTAAAATTCATGAAACAAACTTTTCACCTTTATCTATGAACACGGTTCGTTTTCAGAATATTAAAATTCAAGATTTCACATCGCTAGGTTTTTAGGGTCCTTACCACCGCATAGATACCGTGTGTTTTTTTTCCAAGTTTCACGAATTCTCTCAACTTGATTTCATTATTTTAATATATTCAACAACAAATATACATATCTTTCACAATTGTTTATATTCTTTTTCTTTCTTTGATCTCTAGTTTTTTTTTTTGTTGAGTACTTTTCAAAAGAAAAAACATGGCACTTTTTTTATTTATTCTTGAAGTTTCCATTTTATCTTATTTTTTTAATATTTTTGCTCTCTTTCTCTCTCTTTTTCATCCCAAGAAATCAGATTTAAAAAAGTTTTTCTTTGGTAAAGTTTTCTCTTGAAAGACACAGCAGAAGAAAATTTTCTGTTGTCAAATATAATAAGAAACATTTATTCAAAACATACAGGTTTGGGAAGAATTGGATAAATTAATTTTTGAAATCCAGGTAAATTTCAGAGAAATAACTGTCTTTTTGGTTTTTCTACCATTTCCTTTTTTACTGTTTCGAGATTTGATTTTTACATAAAATCTTTTTCGTGTTTCTTTCTCGCTCGGATTTTTTTTGGGAATTTGAGTTGACTAAAACTTTTTCTCTCACATGACAAGTGAATCGAATGATACAAAAAGCCCGAGTTGACGCATAAAAACCGATCAAGAACAACTGAATCAAGGTGTGTGTGTCAATTTTGTTGTTCAAAGTTGTTCCATAAAAAATTTTTATAATATTTTCTCTGATATTCAAGTGACAAATATTTTCAGAGGTTTTTTTTTACTAGAAAATTGGATAGATTCTAAAATTTTAGAATCAAGTTTCTATTTTTCAGGTATATTTTTGTGGTCAGGAAATTAGTTTTTTGGAAAGAGAATTAGTTGAGTTTTTACTTTGCATTCTCCAAGACAAAATCTCATTAGTTTGGATTATTTTTAATCAAAATAAAAGATTTTGTTTGTTTTATCTATCATGGTTTGTTATTTGTTTCTAGTTATTGTGTTCTATGTTCAATCAGAAACTACTAGTAATGACATTATTTAATTTATTTGCACTTTTTTCCCATCAACAACAATTTGAACAGATCGAATTTGGTTCATTTTTTTTATAGTTCTTTTTCTAAACTTTTCAATAAGAAAATCCAAGATCATAGTTTCAAATTAAAAAAAACCAACTTAAATTGAGTTTGAATTTTAATATCGGTAATTCTTTTTGATAATCCCCAACATTGAACCATTTTGAACAGTTTTTTCTCGCACAAACCACATTGATGCGGCAAACACACACACTCCAGTAAGCCACCTTTCAATACAATTCCTTCATATTTTAAGGATTTATTTTCGATCTTATCGTTTCGTAAACTTTTTCCTTTTCAATACTTTTTTTTACTCTAAGAAAATCTAGGACCTAGATAAATAGATAAATCACAAACTCAGCTGAAAATTTTCGAGAAATATATTTTTATTAATAATTTAACCAGTTTTTGTTTTAAATATCATCAATTTGATACAATGGAAACACTAAATGTAATAATAAGTTGTTTTAGAATTGGAAGAAAATTTTGAAGTTTTTTTTCAAGTAATTATTCTTCTCTTTTGTTTGGAAATTGGTTTTCATGTGTTAAACGAAGCGAGAAAACAACCAACAAACGAAAAAAAATCGAAGACGATGAATCTTGATCAACGATAAGACACACGCACCACCTAAACAGACTCAAAAAAATGAAACAAGAAAAATGATGATTTTGGACTTATTTTTGGTATCACTTTCTGGAACTACTGGAAAAAAATCTCAAGAAAATTAAATACTGTTCTGAAAAATAGGTAGAATCGTTTTTTTTCGGTTGTTTTGTTGGTTTAATTTTTTTTTCTCACTCATACACAGATTCAGAATTGTTCCCGGTTATTTTTCTTATTAAGTTTTTCCTTTCAGTATAATTGAAACGTATTAATAATTATTTTTTTTCAGTTTCAGAAAGAAAAATACTGACATTTTATTTTGTTTTATTATTTGGTTCTAACTAAAATCGAACTGGGAGACAATGTAAATTTTATCAAAAGTTCTGTGTGTGTGTGTGTGTGTGTACGAGCTTTTTTCTACAGAATTCAAGAACCCCAAATTGTGTCAGAAAAAAAGGCAAGCTGACTATTTTTTTTTCTGGTTGATTGATTATTTTTAATTTCACCCAATTATTCACCATTTTCAACTGCCACTGTGATTTTGTTTTGCTTCGTTTGAATCTCAAATCATGGTTGAAATCACGAGTTTCAATATTGAATCTAAAAACTTGATGGTTTTAATTTCAATTTCAAAATATCATTCGGCGAGAAGATTTTAATTTTAGTTTCTCAACAAACAACTACAATGAAATTTCAGATGACTTAGTTTCAAATGAAACAATAATAAACATAATGGAATAATATTGTTTCTTGTCAATTGATGCAATCTGTAATCTAAATGCTTTCAATTTTGGGTATTTGATTGACTATTGTAAATGGCTAGTCAAAGTTGATAAAATTTTCAAGAAAAACTAGAAACAAAAATGTAAACATTGATTTGGATGTTTTTCTTCTCATTCAAAAAAAACAATCAATGCCATGACTCTGATTCATTCATAATTTTATAAAATGGTTCCATATTGGAACTTTTTACTTCCAAAGAGAGAAAAAACGTTTTTTTTCTGTTGGGTATATGTGGAATGATTAAGTTTCCATGTTGGTTTGCGTGTGTGTGTGTGTGTGTGTGTGTGTGGGAACAGTAACGTCAATCACCTCTCTTTCTTTTATGTTCCAATTGGAACGGTCCATTTGCTGTTTTATTTTGTTGGTCTGATGAACGGGCATATGTTCGATTTGTTTTGTGGCCATTTGTTACAAAAAGTCGAAAAAAAAACTACGACACCCAATATATTTGCTTTGAAGGAAAAATATTTATTTCATTTCTTTCAAATTTTTTTTTCTCTGTTAAAATTTTTTAACGAAAAAAAAACTGAATTATAATTTATGTTTCTTTGAATTCTAGTGCCTGAAAAAAAACTTCACTTTTTAAATCAAATTATTTTTTTTCCAATCACATCAATTTTCTGCTTGGGACCCAGGGAAAAAAGTCTTGATTTCTTCGATTTCTAACAACAACAACAAAAAAAGATCAATTTTCACGAAAAAGAAAAACTTTTCCTGCTGAAGAAAAAAAAAAAAATAATAATTGAATTCAAACAATCAACGTGAAGCGTAGAAGATTAATGTGCCTACTAGTCCTGTGTGTTAGTGATAAATCTTTTGATTTCGGTTTCTTCTCGTTTCGTTTGATTTGAATTTATCTTCAAATTTCATCAATAATTCATTGTCTATTTCTTTGATGCACACACGGAGCACATACAGTGATACTTTTTTCTTTTACTGAATTCAAAGATCATTTGGAACAATTTTTTTTTTGTTTTCTCGTTAGTTTTCTTATGGTGAAAAAAATTTTTCTGAAATGTTCTTCAAATATGTGTCCGTATGTTTAAACGATTGTCTTGTATAAGAAAAACTTTAAACATAACCAAAACTTAAACAACGACAACAACTAAATACAAATAGTAATAATAGAACCGTAACAACAGAAAAAAAACGGTTATTCTGCATTTTAATTCTTTTGTTTACTTGTTTCATAAATTATTCATTCTCTCATGTATTGAATTATATTCATTCGTTCGTTCATTCATTCAATGTAATCAAACCAGCCAACCAACCAACCAAAAGTCAACTAACAATCAGCCAAATATTGTCACTCAACCAACCAAAGGCAAAGAAAAAGTAAATCATGAAAACCATTAAAAACTTTTAGTGTGTGTCTGTGTTGTTGGTTACAAGAGAAAACCGCTGGAGTTTATCTTGGATCAGTTGGAAAATGTAATAACTATGTGGGATGATCATCATCTTGGTCTTTGCCTTTTTTCTGGGATTTCTCTTCTCAGTCAGTAGGGAAAAAATATCCGCATTCTATCATCATTTGAATGGTCAAAAAAAGGTCATAACCAGAAAAAATTTCGACCATTCATCATCTCATCTTCAACTCTGGTTTGGGTGGTGGTGGTCGTTTTTTAGGTTAAATTATTCTTTTAACAAGAAAAATTTTACAGTCATCATCAATGAAGAAGAGAAAGGTCCATTATCATCATGTCATAATGAGAATTGGTCAACCGTTTGTTCATCGAAAACACCAACAGTGGCTTACAAATCATCGAAATCATTCACTGCCACCAAGGTCAATTCATTTATTAAGCCAATAGTTTCATTATCATCTTCTTTGTTTTCGTGGATGCCAGTGTTGAATTTTTCTGGTAAGTCATCGCTTTTTTTTGAAATTAATCCGATGATTGAGCTTAACCAGACCTAGAAAAAAAAATTCGAGTTTGTTCTCAAAAAATGTTATTCTCTTAGAATTTTTGTTCTGTTTTTTTGAACCAGATGATGAATGAATGAATTAACTAAATTGAAAAAAAACATTTGTGATCATTTATGCAAAAACAACCTGTTTTTCTTATCGCTGAAAAATTTCTCTGGAGCACTCTGTTTCTATTTTGAATATTTTGTGTTAGAAATTAATTGAATTAAAATACTTTGGCTGGAGTGTGTTTCTGTGTGTGATAATTGAATTGAATGATTAATTTTGAAAGCCTTCAACTCTATCAGTCAAGTTTGATAGATTTTTGTTTCATTGAGTTTTGGTTCTTGAAAGCTTGACTCTTGCCGAAAATGGTTTCAACAACACAAGCTTTCAACCAAATAAAACCATTTCAAAATTCGAAAATTGGCTAGCGTGTTTAGATTTTAAAAAAATCATCTCAAACACAGAAAGAATAGAAAATAAGAATCAGTAAAAGAAACAAAACATGAACATACAAAATAATCTCGTTTATTAGCTGATTTGAATATTTGAATGGTGCCACCAGAATAGAAATCATTCTGTTGTTGCAAAAAATTATTCCGCTATGTTTTTTTTTTCTTTGTTAGATAGTTTCTTTCTTAGATAACCCCGGTACAGAGGGAATCGATTCTCATTATATTCTGAAAAATCCTATCTGAAAAATTTTCGAATAAAAACTTTCCTTTCACAAATTGAGTCGATTCAGCTGCAATGTGTACCATCTCCGGTTAGATTCTGTACTTTGATTATTAATTATAATCAGAGAAATAATGTCATCTTTAGTTTCATTTAAAAAAAGAAAAAAATTTTCCTCTTAATAATAATTTGAATAAAGTTTTTGAAGGAAAGGTCCTGTGTGTTATCATTTTTTTTTTTCAGTTAAAATACTTTAGTAAAATTAAAACCGTTACAAATAATTTTTCATCTTGGTTTTATCTTCTTCATCTCCTATTTCCCAAAAAGGAAGAAAAAATCTTTCTAGAATTTTTCTAGATAATTGAATTGTTTTGCTCATCTTATGTTGTCTAATTTTTGCTCCGGACAAAATGAATGAATGAAACTGAATATAAAAAAAACAACTAAAACTGAGTTCTATGTGTTTCATGTTGAATGTGTATGATGTTTGTTTGTTTGCGTTCCAAAATTCTAATCGAATTAAGTACTCAAAATGGAACAACAACAAAAAGTCTACAATGAAAATGTTGGAGAAAGAAGTGAGAGAAAAAAATGTTTTTTTTTCTCTACTGTTTTGAAGAAATTTTCTAAGCACAAATTCTACAGAAATTATCAACCAGTTTTTATTATTCAATGTATTTCAATAGTGTAGTGTACCCAGTGTTTCAAACTAAATTAATATGATTCCATTTTCAAATGAATGAATTTCAAACGTTTCTGGAATTAGGGTTTTTTCTCCCTTTCATCTTGAAAATCTTAATAAACGAATCGTGTTCTTTATTCTTTTGGAAGTTTTTTTAAGTTAATCAACTTTAAGTTAAAAACTTAGTTTCTCTAGTTTATATCAAGATATTGCTAGTACTATTATTCAACTTACGTAGTCGACGGCTTTATTATCATCCATTTGATGAAATTTGAAGCCAATAACCGGAATTGTTTTTCCAAATTTCTTTTCAATGTGCTGTTACATTACATTATGTTTTAGAAATCACAGTTTTGCCTGAACTTTGAAAAAAAAGTGACATTTTTAATTTAATTTATTTTATTTCTATGTCAAACAACAGCACACACACCTAGAGAAAAAGACAGGTAAAATAAATTGAACAAAAGAGTGTCAAGTTTCTGAAACTAAATTGCTTCGAACACCTTTATTTTACCTGAGGATGTGTGTGTGTGTTTGTGCGCCTATGTTCCAATGAGTCTGAAAATTTTCCATCATCATTTAAAAAAGTTCCTCAGCTTTAACCCATCAATTTCTGTCCAAACTGTGTCATGTTTAAAACACTATTCGTCTTGTTTTTTTTTTTTTTTTTTGAAATGTTGTGTTGGAACAATGGGGAGAAAAATCTTGATTAGTTTCAATCAGAGTTTCAATATAAATAGCTCTCAATGAGATTTTCTAAATCGATCGAATTTCTTAAACTAGCAAGAATAAAAGACCATCAAGAAAAGGTCCATTAGGACTACCAACTAATCATCAATTGAAACCTTGCTCGATTAACGATTTTTTTTTCACTTTTGAGAAAATTGAATCGTTAAGCCACAATGGACAATAGTCAAGGGAATCGAAACAAAATTTATTTTTTGCTTTATAATTCTGACTGGCTGTGGGAAATTAAGGCGTTCATAGTTCTCATCAGACGGGAACCTTTGTTTAAAAATAAATTAAATGGGAGGATTTTTCCGTTGTGATGAGACAACCATTCAAATTCAACTCAAAAACAATCAAACAAACAGAAATGAAATTTTCTTGGTTAATATGCCAAATTCAGCACGCAAAATAGAGAGAAACGCCTCTGAAAAGTCTACTTTGGCACATTTACTTGCCAACCAAACCGGAATCAATCAATACCAATTGTTGTTGACATTATTGTATAACCCGATTATGAAAAAATATTTGTTCGATTTGTTGGCTGGCTGGCTGACTGAGGCTTGTGTTCACAAATCAAAATCATCATTCAAAACGATTATTTGTTTTGGTTTGTTAGAAGCACGCGATTTAACCATACACACGAAACATCTAGAATCGATTTTTTTGTTTTTTCTCAATTCAACACTGTGACAACCGTTTACGGTCATAATGACCTAAAAAAAAAAAAGCTAAAATTACCATAAAAAAATTTCTCAACAGTGTTAAATGATTTATGAAATCATGTTCAAACACTACCGTGATGAATGATTCATTGTTGAGTTTTCTAAAAAATTTTAATGAAATGAAGAGGAAAGAAAAAAATTCGATAAAGTTGAAAAAAAAAACTTTTTCATATAAAAAAACATGAGGATCGACTGGCTAGAAACGAGAGAAAGAGAGAAACATCAAAACAAAACTCTGTTCGACTTTTCTTTCTCATTGATTTTTTTTTATACTAAACTAAACTGTTTCAACTGATTAATGTCATACATTAATCATAATGCCGATCAGGAGGAGAATGATGATGAGGAAAGTGATGATGAATGGACCTTCTTGGTGACATCCTTTTCTCAGCCGATGAATAGTTGGGCCGATTCTATTCCAAAATTTCTTGGCTCGCCACTTTCCACTCAGCAAAACAACAATACCATAAACTCTTCTACAAGTCAAATGGTTCCTTCAAGAAGACAAACAAGAAGTATCCCAAAAAGTAACCAAACATCTAAAGCAGTGGATTTTATCGAGTTTTTAGCCAAAACAGATCTATGCCCTGAATTCAAAGCTACCGGTCATTGTGCTCGATTGAGCCATGAAGCGGTACAGAGACAAACCCAAAATTCTTGTCATTTGATTCATGGTGATCAATGCGAAGTTTGTCAACAAATGGCTTTGAATCCTTTCAGCGAATCTCAACGTGAACAGCATCTCAAAGATTGTATCCATCTTCAAGAGTTGAAAAATAATAATAAAGCGAAAGATTCGGCAGAATCCTCTCGAGTACAGTTAAATGAATTGGTTTGTGCCATCTGTTTGTCAACAATTCAACCAAACTCTGAAACAAACGTTTCAATGAATTCTTCCGCCACCACTACGGTACCGATGCCAAGTAACAATTGCCAAAACTTTTTTGGTTTGTTGGAGAATTGTAGTCATGTGTATTGTTTTCAATGCATTCGCGAATGGATTCGAAAGAATCCTCATTGTCCACAATGTAGGCTTCCGAGTTCGTTGGTGTTGCCCAGCTCATCGCACGTCACCAATGTTAACGATAAAAAAATTTTGTTTCAAAATTATCGAAATAATCGTCATAAAAGTTCGTATTCGTTTGGTCAGAGTTGTTTTCAACGTTTTGTTTCTAATTCTTCACCACATCGTCTTCATCATCACCGCCACCAACACCGTCATTATTGTCGAAGATTTTAAACTTTTTCTTTTAAGAAAATCTTTTTATAATTAAATCGTTTTATTAGTTTTAAGATTGAGATTGTTTGCATCGATTTCCAGGCTTTTAGGTTGAATTGGTAAAATGCTAGAACTAGATGCGAATTTCTGGAACATTATCAGAATTTTTTAGAGATCAGCAGGCGCATTACAGGCACCATTCTTTGTTCAAAAAAAATTTTGTTAAAAATATTCCACGAATTTTACCTAGGGGAAAAGTCTATTTTGGGCTCGTTTTCTAGGTCTTTCAATTCTCAACTATTATTAGTTGAATAAATATTTGATTTTGTTTCACGATAACCAACCAAACACAGCGACTCTAAAGAATATCGCTCAAGAAAAAAAAAATTCTTGAAGCAGAAATTTTGTTTTTTTCTTTCTGGTTTCATTTTTCCATCTATATAATGCATCACAGTGAAAAAAAAAAACATTGGATAAATGTTTCATCTAAAATTTGGATCAATTTTTTTAGGGAAAAATTTCCAATCAATATTGGAACTACTTTTTGTTCTTCTGCTTTCGAATGACAAATCGAGCTGATGAACCAATCAATTTCGTGACTCGATTCAATCATACATTTAGATTGGTTCCAAAAACAAAACCCTGTTTCATTTTGGACTTGGAATTTAATGAAACAAACAAACTTAGGTAAAAGGTGTGCCAAAATCATACCCGCTCTTATTATTGGTTTGTATGAGAAGGAAATAAAAAAATCTCTTTCTCGCTTCATTAAATTTGAGATATTGAAACAGTTTTTTTTTGGCTGTCTCTTTTCATTAAAACAAAACAAAAAAATTCTATTGGAACAAACACTAGGTATTTTTTTTTTGATTAAAAATAAATCTAAACTCAGAATGGAACTAGAATGTTCCAAATGGAACTTATCACCAACAGAACAAAAAACATTAATTTTTTTTATTCTGTTTGTTTGTTTTCTCTCTAACCCTAAAATAATGTTATTCAATTGATTGTTTTCTGCTCAAAACAAATTGAAACGTTTAAACGCGTTTGATTAAATTTTTTTTATAGCATTCATTCTTTTGGGAAAGTTTTAAAAAAATTTGATTGTTGTTTTTTTGTCAGGTTGATTTTTTTCAAAAAAAAACAAATGAAAGACAGAACTTAGTCTATAGACTTTACACTACATTCAAGCTTTCTAAGATTTTAGAATGAAGAAAAAAGTTCTCCAGAAAAGTTTTCATTTTGATATGAAATAAGGACTATAGTAAAAAAACAAATCTGTCATGTCAAACAAGTTTTGAGTGGAAAATTTGCATGAAAATTGTTTCGTTCCATATTGATTCTTGATTCGATAACCAGCAAAAAAAAGAAAAAGAAAAGAAATCATATTTCTATTTGAAACGCATCCATTCATTCAATTCAAACAAAGGTTATTTA
Source organism: Octodonta nipae (assembly GCA_034190945.1). Lineage (NCBI taxonomy): Eukaryota > Metazoa > Arthropoda > Insecta > Coleoptera > Chrysomelidae > Octodonta > Octodonta nipae. The sequence goes on from JAVLUE010000494.1 coordinate 56,860, forward strand.
CTGCCACTGTAAGAGAGTTGTTAATTTTTTTTTGCCTAATTCAAATAGTTTGGGTTGTTATTGATCATCCATAAAAATAATTATTGTTTTTCTTTTTCTTTTGGTTACCAAATTCTAGGCACGTTCATAGTAGAGATAACATTGTTGCCATTGTTCTGGTTGTTCTGGATGTTGTTATTGTTGTCAACAATGATGATGATACCACCGGTGATAAGAGTAACCGAAGCGGTCACCGTCACTGAAGTACATATCATGGCCATCAAAAGTGGCCGAACCGATTATGTGATAGCGGGAGAATCTGTTCAATTATCTTGCCACTATATTTTCACGAAAAAATATGAACGTGTGATCGCTGTCACCTGGAAAAAAGATGGCCTAGAGGTTTTTTTATTCTGAATTTTTTTTTAATCTAATAGTAATTTTCCTTTTCAAAGGTTTATTTTTCGACTCCCAATAAACGACCATTGGCATTGGATTTGTTTCGTGGTCATGTCGATTACAATTCCAAAGATCTTCTCAATACGGTTTGTTGTTTTTTCTATGGTTGATGTTTAACGATGTTTCTTTTCACTAACCAGGTGACTTTATTCAACATTGATAATCGTTTGCCGGGCACTATTCATGTCGTGTCATTACCGAATACAACGAATCAGAGAATACAGCTCATATGACTGTCATTGTCGGTATGTGTTTGAAATCACATTGTTCGCTTGAAAAATATTCACAACTATTGAATGTGCTCCATCTTTGAAATTTTCTTTAACATCTAAATCAATCGATTTTTTTTCAGAAAAAAATCTGGTTTTTCAAACGACTGTGTCTCATTTTATAGAATCACTTTAAAATCGAACATAATTAGGTTTCCTTATTCTCTCAGCTATTTTCTAGTGAATCAGATTCTGGTTAAGATAAAAAGTTTTTCTTTTTCATATAACAAAAGATAACAGACTCTCAGACACAAAGAGAGAAAGCAATGGATCGATTTTCTTCTCTTCTTTTGTGAACTTGAGAAAAACAAAACATAAAAAAGGCCAAACTGATGAAAAATTAGTTGAATTCGTTGAACCAAATTTCAGAATCTTGATTTAAATCAAGTTTTATTTTTCTTTCTGAGATCTTGGTGAGATGTCGTCTAAAAAATTTTTCCGATAAATATTCGCTTTTTTCTGATATACTGAGTACAGCCCCCACATTACACGACAACAACCAGTTTGTTTTTTTGATAATTTATTATTAATTCTTTAGATTATCAATGACACACACTAATGACACTATAAAGAGCTCTAATTTTAGGCATTATATGAAAGGAAAATGTCCTCTTTTTGATACAATAACAGCTGAACACTAGTTGGTGTTGGCTAATGAGCCAAAACAAATCAATTTGGTTTTGGAAAAAAATTTCCTCTTAATATGACAATTTCGGGACACACAAGCAAAATACATGCACCCTACCATGAATCTGAATGGAACCATTCAAAGATTTATGATCAATCTGTGGTAGAGAGAATATTAAGACCATTGGAATTATTTATTTCATTACGATCTTTATCTCTCTAATTAATATATTGTTTTGATTTTATTATCATTTCTAATTGTTATTTATAGTGCGTGTTTGTTTACTTATAGAATCAGTGTTGATTCAGTTGTTTAGTATCTCTACTTTCAATACATTCAATACACTTCTTTTTGCTCTTCATGATTCAAAGATTTGTTGTTTGATGAAACATGGTTGACATTTGTATGATCTTAAAAAAAATTCCATTTATAAACTTTGTTTTTGGTTAGAAAAAAAAGTTGATAGAATTTTGTTTGTACTATTGTAGTAACCGTTATGGTACACAGAAAAACCATTCAGAGTAAAAAAAAACAACAACAGTAACATTTTAAGGAAAAAAATTGCTTAGGTTGCATACAATTCGATTCAACGAGTCTTTGAAAAAAAGTCGATTTTAGTTTGTTCAGGTCCCGTGATTTCAGACAAAAGAAATAAACAAACAATCGAATCGTTTTTACTTTTTTCTTAAATATTCAGCAAATTTCGCTTTATTATTATTATAACAATCTCTTAAATGTTTCATTCATGTTCTTCTTGATTGAAATTTATTTCATTTGATTTTTTTTTCGGCTAAGATTCTTGTAAAGATTCCAATTGGAAAACCAAAACCGATATGGTGAACTGTGTCGAGGAGATTAGTTTTCATTGTATTGGAATGTATCCGAAACCTTCGCCTGCCTGTAGCATCCATAACGAGTAAGATTTTTTTTTTCTCAAAAAAAATATTCATTTTTTTTGGTTTTTTGTAGTTATACAGATCAATATTTTGCTGGTGAAACGTTCGATATGATTGAACGCTTACCAAATGGAACATATGAAATTGCCATTCAACGCCGGTATCATGCTGCCAATTTTACTAAATATCCGGGTCAATTATCGTTTCATTGTCATTTGTTGGTTTTGATGACGTCATGGCGTATGGGTCTCAATTATAAGCTTTTTGGAGATTCGGGTTGCGTCGAACCACCACCAGCAATCCAAAACGGTACATCACGATTGATTGGTGAACGAACCTGTTGGGGAACACCACGCGAAAACAGTCGAATCAATTACAGCTGCCAAGAGCAATTTCAACTGATGGGTCCATCTGTTTTAATTTGTCACAACGGATCTTGGATTCCTGACCTAATCAATTTGATGTCGCAACCTGTAACTGATTTACGAACTTATAACAAACTCAAATTACGAATGCCTTACTGTCAATTAAGTAAGTTTTTTCTTAATTATTATTCTCTAACGCAAATATTTTTTCTTCTCTAATGAAAAGAAAACAATCAAGCTTTTCAATCGATGTTCAACGATTGTTGTTTGGTGATGGTGTTCTTGTCAATTTCATTGCCATTTCATTATTTCATCTATTGAGGACATTGATTGATACAATACACGAAGAAGAGAAATATTCGTCCACTCAGAAAGATTTTGAAATCGATTGTCGAGAAAAAAAAATAAACGCACAAAATTTCAAGTGAAGATTTTAAAATGTTTATTTTTTCCAAAGCTGTTTATTCTTCTTTGAATCTTTTGGTTTTTCAATTGTTTTCTCATTGTTAGTATTGTAAACACTGATTTATTTTATTGTAAGTACTGCCTCAATTTTAAACCAAAAAACAGTTTTATCTTCTTGTTGTTTTTTCTGTTCTTTTGTTTGTTTGTTTGCTTGTCTCTTGTTTTCTTCTATCGAACTGCTAAATCTTTAATAATTTTCTTTGAGAGAATTTCTTTCTTTGTCAAAAATAACTTATTCAAATTTAATTAAAAAAACTATTTACTAACAAATCTAAAAAATCTGATTTTAAATCTTGGTTACTATTGGACACCATGATGATGATGGTGATTGTCATCTTCATTGACATTTTTAATCGATCAAGACTCTCGAGATTTAAAAAGTCGGCTTGACACAAGACCATTGATAATATCATTGATCATCGCAACAAAGACATTTTTTTCTTTAAGATGTCAGTTAAAATTTTTAAGCAATTTTAAGCCAATCATCCATCAAACCAGAAAAAAATTGCTCAAAAATTTAAGAGAACTCATTAAACAAGAAAAACAATGTTTTTTCTATTCAAGTTCTCAACGATCTTGTTGTTTTTCTGGTTCAGAGCTTTGAAACTCGTTTCAGCGGATGAGGACAGCACGACATCAATTATCGCTTCGACAACAACAACGACGACCATTTCTCCAACACCTGTTGATGTTGAAAGGCAACTGTCAAAAGGTTTGTGCTTCCAAAAACGATATTTCGAAACAGGTTTCCAACAAGTATTGGAAAAGTATTGTGGCCAACAAATAATCGACAATTTCTGTGATTTTGTAATAAAACTTTTGGATGGGTTTTTTTTCCATTGAAATCGTTTTTCCAATTCAAAGGTTGAATGCGAAACTATAGAGTCATGTTCTGCCGAGCATGAACTAGTAGAAAATATACTTGGTCATGGATGTTGTCCCGGTTGTGTTCGGTTTTTAGAAGAGAACGAGTCATGCCAACCAGAATCTCTCTCCGAGCAATGCAAGAACGGGCTTGAATGTAGTTTATCAAAATTACAGTGTAGTTTACCGTCATCATCTGAGGACAATACATTCTCGAATAAACAATGTCTATTGGAATATCATAACCGGTGGGCAATGATAGAGAACAAAAAAAAGTTTTTTGTTCCAAGTGCCGAAGAGCATCCCAAATATTATATGACATTCGATTATGCTTTGAAACAAATTCTACCTAAATGTCAAATTGATGGAACTTATCAACCAAATCAAAGAAGCCAAAATAAGTTAGCAGATTTTATAAAACAAGCATTTTATTTATTCTTTTTTTAGAGCTTATTGTGTAGATCCACAAGATGGAAAGCCTTCTTTCGGTGTGGTCGATAGCTTGCGCAGCATTAACCAAACCTGTAAATGTTCTAAAAATGTCCATGAAAAAATGACCAAACCAATGGATAGATTTGGGAATGCAGTTCAGCTAGAAACAGCGATCACTGAATTCAATGCCGATACTCATATGAAATGCAAACAAACAGGAAACTACCAAGAGCTTCAATGCATCAATGAGACTTGCCTGTGTGTTGACGAGAAAACTGGCCGTCCAGTGTTTAATGTTTCCGAAATTCTTGATGAAAAAATAGCTCGAGAAAAAGACAAAATTTTATTTCAAGTTCCTCGAGCCCAACAAGTTTTTTTGGCCTTCAACAGTCATTTTTGGAGCATTGAATTCGTTAGTTTGTTGTGAGTTTCACAGACTACGAGTTTCTCAATTTTAAAAAAAAGTTTTGTCTTAAAAATAGTTGATGAAGAAAAATCGAAAAAATTACAATCTAAAATGGCCGAAGCTAATTATTGGGAAGACTGTCGGCAGGTGGTCGGTAATTCTAGTGCTGTGACCTATCATTTCAGCAAGAAAGGAACGATTCTAGAAGGATTAACCACGGCCAAATGTGGTTACGATGATCGATATTATCGTGTTCAATGTCCTGACTGTAAGTTCTGATACATGTCTAAGAATAACTAATTGCTGTTTTTGTTTTGATAAAAGCATCCTGCACTTGTCACAGTCCTGTTGGTGATCGTCTGAGCTCGTATGGTGCCGAATCTTCTCAATCAGAAAATATGGACTGCCGTTGTGCTTTGGAAGAGTATCTTGCGATAAATGAAAAACAGCCATTTGACATTTTAAAATGCGATGGCCAAGGTAATTTCAAAGCAGTTCATTGCTTCTCAAACAACCAAATTTGCATTTGTACTGATGATAATGGCGCTCAAATTAGCGAAAGATTTTCGGCAAAGTGCGTGCATGATTTTTTAAAAAAGTATGCCCAAAACTACGTGGCCGAAGATATTTGTCTTAAAATGCGACAAACTTTGAAACTTCCAGAACTGATTGACATTAGCCAAGAATTCGCCTATGATGGAAAGAACAAAGCTTATCAAAAAATGGATTCTCAATCATTGAAACAAGCCTCATTTATTTTCAAATCGTGTACAGTTTGAACTTTTTAAACTAACTTAAAATAAAAAACGTACTCTATGAACGTTAAAATATTTTTTTTTAAATTGCGCTTTTTTTCTTGTGTTTTATTTATTAGAAAGATATGTTACCTAAACGTGGATCTATCATTGTTCTCGAAGGTCTTGATCGTGTTGGTAAGACATTGCAATCCACCAAACTAGTGCAATGGTTTCGCGACCAATCTCAAGCATGTGAATTGATTCGTTTCCCCGATAGATCGACAGTAACCGGTCAAATTATTAACCAATATTTGATCGGTAAAACCAAACTAAACGATCAAGTTGTGCATTTATTGTTCACAGCAAATCGATGGGAGAAATACGATCAAATGCTCGAATTGGTTTCATCTGGTACTAATTTAGTGATTGACCGTTATTCGTATTCTGGTGTTGCTTACACTTCTGCTAAAGGCTTGGATTTTGAATGGTGTCGTTCACCGGAACGTGGTTTAATTAAGCCTGACTGTGTCATTTATTTGACTGGTAGTGTTGATGAAATGCAAAACCGAGGCGAGTATGGACGAGAAGTTTACGAAAACACTACATTTCAAAAATTGGTGGAGGAAAAATATCAACAAATGACTGATCAGAATTGGATGGTTGGAAAACTTGTTTTTTTTTTTTTTTGGAAAATTTTTAACTTTATTTTTTTTAAGACAATCAACGCAAATCAATCAATTGATCAAGTTCATCAGCAAATAATTGAACTGATCAAAAAAAAATTGGAAGCACTCCCCGAAAAGATCGAGCGACTTTGGTAGAATAATGATGACCTCACAAAATATTTGATAAAAACAATAAACTATCATTGAGGAGATTTGTTCAAATTTCCGCCAACACTCAATAGTAAATCAACTTCTTCGATGGTGGTTCTCATTCTCAATTGTTTGTCGATTATGGTGTCGAGATATTCTTGCAATGAACAAGGGTCGATGAGAATGGCATCCATAAACAGTGGTTTATGATTTGGGCACATTTGCAAAGCTTGATAAATTATGGGATTTTTGTTCTTTGAAGTCATCAGATTATTGTTGAGTTTATTACGTTTACGCTCTGTTTCCTAAAATGAAAGAAACCAAAAGTTTAAAATTGAATAGTTTTGAATGAAACAAACCTCGAATCTAATGAATAAGCGCCAAATAATGGGACAATGGGCCAACGATCGGTTCGACATCCAATCATCAGTCACTGATCTTTCTTGCACGTTGTTTTTATAGTTCAGGGCTCGTTGAAACAAATTCCGAATACGGTTGGTCATTCCTCGATAAAAATCAAAGCCACAATCGTCTATCGAGAAAAAAGCGTTACGTCATTTATGTGTTGTACATAAAAGGTTCAAACAAAATTTAAATCCATCTCAAATTGTCTTATCAGTTGGCTTCAAGAGAAACTCATTTAAAATCTAAGCCTCAACTGTTGAATTTTAAGGTTGATCAAAATTTGGCCATTCAAAAATTCACAGATAAAAAACTAAAAATTTTTCTCATTTTAATCGACTGTAATGCCAGATGACATTTTGGTGTTACTTATGTTTCAAATAGACCCAATTGAAACTTCGTGTGTCTTTGTGCTGAGACCACAAAGTAAGGAAAATAATCGACTCGATTGAGACTCGAGGGCCAGTTTTTCATTTTTATGGGAAACTCATACAATTTTTGACAGAGGGCCATCAAATCTTTTGGTTTGATCAAACTTGTGGTGTCAATTGGTGCTTCGGAGGATGTTACTTTGGTCCGATCAAACCGAACCGACTACTTTTTCGGTTGCAGGCTAAGGACTGAAAAACTTGAAATTCGAAGATAATCGGCATTCAAGTTTGTCGTGTCCTCAATCATTTCTAGCAAAAATTTTTTAAAAATACAAAAACATACCTCCAACTTTTTTAGTTGCCCGTTCGAAGATCAACAATTCGGAATGGAGTGTAGCCATGAAAATGTTGTATCCAGTTTCGAATGATGAATAGATGGAAGTTTGATGATCTTCATTCAAAGTTTCATCATCAATTGAAGCTTGATTCAAATAATGTTGAATCAATTTATTCTCAAGATTGATAGTCGAAGATGTAACATAATCATTGAAAAATTTTCTGGTTCGTGTCAGAGTGGTGAGATTGCTTTCCACTTTCACCAAACAGGCCAAAAAAAGAGGATCGTCAGGGAAAGAGATTAAAGCACGTTCAAGAACTCGTCGAATTACATTCAACGAACACTTGTTAGAGGGCAAATTGTTTTCCGATTTGGAACGAACGTATTCTCGAACAACTAGTTGTAAATTAAAGAGATGAAAGCTTCTCTCCAAGCTGGATTCAAATTTTCGAGATTTTTCTGCTCTAGAACTTTCGAAATTCATATGACTCAACACCTCATTAGAAGCGAAAATTTCTTGCTCAAAAAATGTTTGAACATGTTCGAGATCTTGCGAGAGATAAATCAATATGATCATTGTATGGACTTCTTCAACTGATTTCCGACCATCATTCCGTTTCTGCCAAATTGATTCTAAAAATGCTTTAGCATGCAAAACATCGATGGCATTATGGTTATCGATTGATAACAGTTGCTGCAATTGAAAATTTTCGGCTGTTGGTTTTGGCCAGGTGATCAATAAAACCAAAAGACGCAAAACAATTTGTTGATGATGTCCAACAGTGTGATTTTCTAGAATCAAAAACTTGATTTCCTCTGATCGATCCCAGACTTTGGTCATGATGAATTGATCAAGTATCGAATCCAAATTCAACAAACACCTGATCAAGCTCAGAGTGAATCGCCAAAATTCTACGGTAATCGTTTCGTTGTTGATTTTTGCTATATAGGCTTGCATTGTGGCCAAATAGGTTTGAATCGATTCATCAACATTTCCATGATCGAATAGATAGGCACAATATGTTTGATAAAGATCCAGTCTATCGATATCGGAATTTGATTTCAACAAACCTGTTTCAAAAATTTGAAAATTATCATTCATTTAGTCATAAAGCAGGTTACTTTTGATAAATTTTTTTGTAGCTAAAAATTTTTTCGGATTTTTCAGTCTCTTGTGATGGATCCATATCAGCAATAAACTTAAACGATAATCTTCATGGCCAATTGGATTGTTGGAAGAAGATTTAAATATCGAACACAGTCGCTTGAAGGTGTTGTCAATGAAGGCATTTTTGATTTCATCACTTTTTTCATCATATTCGGTGATGATTGATTGCCCCAGTGGTAGTCGGAAACTATCAAAATCATCGAGACCAAAGTTTTTCATGACAAACATTTGCGAATACATCGGATATCTTGGTGAAAATTTATGCCAACACTCGAACAATGGTGCGAAAAGGCGGAAAAAATCCTGTGCTTCCATTTCAAACAGCCAATGTTCGATAGGAAATTCAAGCTCGAATCGACTAGTCGAATAGCTCGAATCTAAAGCAAACGTATTCAATGGACATCCCAGAAACTGTAACATCTTCAACGAAAGATAAAACTTTGATTCCCATTTTCTCAGTCGATACATGAAGGGCCGTAAATCTTCATCGCTTAAAACTAACCGTTCAGGGTCTTCAATCTCGTCCACCAATGAAGAATCGCCGAGTGGAAATTGAACGTTAGCAGGTAGCATATTCAATTTGTATCTCATCCGTTCAAAGTGTAACCAACTCAAAGGTCGTAAAATATTTTCTTGTTTGCTCATCACCGGTGATTGTTGAAGACATTCCAAAATTGAATCTTCACAATGGTTTTGAATCTCTTTGGTTCCAAATACTTGTAAGTTTTTTTCATCTTTTTTTTTGAACTTGTCGCTTTTAGAAGCAATACTAGAATAGAAATGTTTCCAATCTGATTCCTCATCGGCAAACTCGCCGATTCGAGGAACGCCCGAATCCCAAAACTGTTCAAAAATTTCAAACCAATCATCAAAAGTTTGATCAATCAAATTCAAGACGTCTGGAGTGCTAAGGTTGAATTCAATTAATGCTTGAAATAATCCTAGAGCTTTTTCAGTTTGATCAATTGAAACGAGAAATTCAACAAAAAAACTAGTCAAATTGATTAGAATCAATTCAATATCGTGGTTCAATCGATGTGAACGGAATTGACCTTCCAAAATTTTTCCACTTAACGTAGCAAAAGCTTCGCGAAAAAGTTTCCTAGTTCGGGTGGTTGCACGAAAATCAGTGATGCGCTCGCATCTCAAAGTATAATAAATTGATTCGAACCAAATTACCGGAGCATTCGGAAAAAGAAAGCACAAATTTTTCCATTCTTTATCGATTTCAGAAGATTTTCTTTCAAGTTGATCAGAGAAAAAACTCAACAATCGCATTTGTACCAAATTTAAACGAATAGATTTTCGGTTAAAAGTTAAGGCTTTTTGACAGATCTCCAATTGTTTTTCTAGATTGAGCCGTTTTCGCTGGTGTTTTGTCCCCGTTTCGACAGAAATTTTCCCAAGAGAATCTAAATTCTCATTAATATTTTGAATATTATTTTCAACATCATAATGGCATACTAAATCTTGAAAACGAACAAAATCGATCCACGTTTGTATTAGTTCAGGCGTTTCGTTCAAACGTTTGTTGAACTCTTTGGTTAGTTCCAACAATGTTTGTTGATGGGATGAGATTCGACGCTTTGGACCAATCAATTCGGGTTCATCTTAGAACGAAAAAACAAATTTAACATTTCAAAAACATTACAATTGAAACTAACCATTTTGACGAGATTCTTCATCAAGTTTTCGCATCGATTCAAACCGATAAGCTTGAATCGATTGTTTTTGATCGACAATTTCATTTTCGATTGACAATGAAAGCTGAATGAAATCTTGATCGGCGATTCTTGAGAATAAATTTTCTTTAGGAAACAAGAAATTCTCGCTTTCCATATTGGCTGAGATTTTCGGTTTTCGTTTAGAATAAAAATATCGTTTCTTTTTCAATGACGGATTTTTTTGTTTATCAATTTGCTTTCTAAAAATTGGAAAACTTTGAAATTAAAAAATCAGAAAAAAACTCTTTTGTCTTACTTTGACTAGTTGAATCAATTATTTCCGATTTCGTATATTTCGGCACGTGACGTTCATACAAACATCCAAATGCTCGATTATCAGAATCTCCACGACGATCCATTCGATATGCGTCTTCTGGTTTGAGATTGGGAATATCTTCGCGAAACAAAGCTTTACCACGAGGCAAAAACTCCAAATAGCTGTTGTCGTTTTTGTCGGATTTGGCTTTTTCTGATTTCTGGCGATTTTTATCGGAATTTTTATGTTTTTTTTGTGCGATAGTGATCGTTTTTTTTGTGTTTTTTCTTTTTTTTCAACTCTGATGCTCGTTTCCGATGAGAAGATCGTTTTTCCGATTTTCGTGAAGATGTTTGGCTCAACAATTGAATATCACTATCACTGGAATCACTGAGATCAATCAATTCTTTTTGTTTGGCTTTAGAAGTGTCATCAATAACATCGATCACTTCTTGTTGATAGCTTGAAAATTTATGCAAAACTCGTGTTTCCGTTTTTTGCTTTGAATCAGAACTTTTTTCATCATTGTTCGTTCCAATAATCGGAAACAGGGTTGCCGTTGAGGGAACAAAATTTTCATTGGGTTTGGCTGATGATGAGAATGATGAAGATGGGAACAATGGTTTTGGATCATTGTTGTTGTTCATCATTGTCTCTCATTTCTTTTTTTTCTTCAACAAGTTTGCAAAAAATTTTTCAAGAATTTTCAAGAAACAATGTGTTGAAGAAACCGATCAAATCAAATAAAAACACTAACCACCATCTGTTGTCGGAAAAAAAATTCCTCAAAGATTATGTTCCAAAGCGGATGAATTAACTAAAATTATTATCTTTAAAAAATATTTTTTCGAGAAACAACAAAACACTGTGGTTAGGTTTTTTTATTTTTAAAAATTAACTAAATTAAAGAGATTTTTTTTTAAAACTAAATTCCTATTCTAGATTGAATAGTCTTTTTGAATATAATCGATATAATCGGTTTCGTTGAGAATATCTTCCAAAATGTTTGAACATTCTGGTGATTTAGTTGCCTCTGAAGAGATGTTGATCAGCTCAGAGGAAACTCGTTTCTTACAATGTTGATGTTTCATGATTTTTGGCTTTTGATCTATTTTGAAATCGAACGATGGAGGTGATAGATGATGGTCGGTAGATTTTTTGGTCGAATTTCTAATATTCTTTGAAAATCGAATTTTTTCAGAAAAATTTTTATCATCAAAACGATCTGATGATGAGGACAATGATGTCCGGTCGTCATAATCCGAATATTTTTGATGAAACGATTTTTTTTCAAAATCTTTTTCCTTGTTCTTGTTGTTTGAATGGTGATAGTCGTTAAAATGGTAATGATCGTAACTTGATCGTTTTTTATACCCACATCTTCCCTCCACACGGTTTGATTGTTTCTCATTGTGAATTGAATCATTTCTTTCATACCAATTCAAAGAGGATGACCGTTTTGAATGATCAATCTTTGTTTTCGATACTCTGAAATTTTTGTCCCGAGTTTCGTTGTTTTGTAATCGGTATTCTTTTCTGCGCCGTCTCTTCTTCTTTTTCTCAGGTTTTTTCGTATCAAAATTTGAATGTGGAACAAAACAACCGTGTGAGTACTCTTCAGTCGGGATAGATGCTAAAACTGTTGGAGACGGGATTTTTTCCGGCTTAACAGCGAACGCTGGTACTGAACAATCAAGTATCGAGTTTTTTTGCTGTGATTCGTGTAAATCCGAAAACGAGCAGTTGTGATGAGATTTTTGATAAAAAAAATCCTTTGTTCCAACCGTTTGATTCATGGAATGAAAATTAGAGAACGGTGGTGTCATCGGAATAATTAATGGAAACATGAATGATAATGGAACCGGTGGCGGTGGTGGTAACAAGGGAGGGGTTCCAAAAAAGTTCGTAAACGGGAAAAACCATTGTGGTCGCACATCAAAAGATATAGGAAACGAAGGCGTATTACCGAACGATATTGGAAAAATGTTTCGCTGCCAATGTGCCCTGGTTGTGGGAAAAAGTTTTTGGGATGAAACTTGGTGATTCGAATTCATCGAAATCTCTTGACAGGTTGATTCATTCATTTTTCTAACATTCACTCTCTTTTTTTTATGAAATCAAACGGATATGTAACAATCCCACTCTATGAATGAGAAGAGGAAAAAACCGTTCATATAGTTCATGATCAAACGGGTTTTTTTTAACAAGATTTTTTTGAAAAAAATTTATGATTTGGTTTTTGAAAAAGAGAAAATTTCATCACAAATTGCAAACATTGATCGTATGGTTCCATAGAATTTTTCCCATCATCTCCTCTTGTTTGATTACCTTGGAACCGATTTTCATGATTGATTTGCTACGGTAGTAATAGCCGCTTTGTTTATCACGGTGAGAATTGATAGCGAATCGAATGTTTTCTGAAGCTTTCGAAACTGAACAAAATCCGACGATCCAGCCAAATACCAAAAGCATTCGCTGAAATATTGGATACAGGTTTTGGTAGTGTGATGCAGTGGCCGTTAATCCTGGGTCGACATTATAAACGTGAACCCCGCGTGATCTCCATCGGCGTGACCATTCACGGCCGGCCAGCACCACGGCTAGTTTGCTTTGGCTATAAGCTTGAAAGGGTGTATAAGGAGATTTCTCAAAATTCAAATCAGGATGAATTTGACCAAATCGATGCACAATGGAACAAACATTGATAACTTTGGTAACGCTTCCAAATTGATTTGCTGTTCTAGCCATTCGATCCAACAATAAATTAGTCAACAAAAATGGTCCAAGATAGTTGGTAGCCAAATGTAGTTCATGACCATCGATTGATTTGGTTGGCTGTTTGGCAGGAATGTACGCCACACTGGCGCAGTTGACCAGCACATCTATTCTTGGCTCGCCAGACAGCACTTCATTGACACAGACACGAATCGAAGTCATTGACGATAAATCAATGTGATGAACGATTATATCGGCAGTTGGATGTTCAGCCAAAATATGATCACTGACTTCGCGAGCTTTGTTAACGTCACGACACAACATTACCAAACGCGCACCTTTGAATCAGAAACAAAACAAAAATTGAATTTTTTCTGCTTTCTATTGTTTTCAAGAGAGTAAACTGACCTTTTGAAACAAGATCGTTGGCCAATCGGGCACCGATTCCTCGATTGGCTCCAGTCATAACAACTGTCTTTCCGTGTAATGATCGATTATCACCATCTTCATCACACGAACGGTTTATTCTTTTCATCGATAGTAGACGTTTAATTTCAAAAATGTAGAATAATGCCAAACAGGTGATCGATATGGTGATAGTCAACAAGAAAATTAGCAAAAAACTTGAATCGATAGCGGTTCGGTAGCAGGTGACAATCGTTTCGGAATCATGATTGATGAACTCACCGTTGCCAAAACGATGATCGATGTAAAGATTTTTTTGTAAATCGAATGGTGGTAGTGGTAGTTGATTTTTCAAAAGTTTACGAGGATCAAAATGTCCATGAAAGTTATCAATGTTGGAACCATTGTTATCATCATTGTTGTCGATCACAACGATCTCATCCTCGTCATCACTGTTTTCGTTATTTACTGTTAATTGATGATGTGGATTATGAGGATGATGATGGAGAACACCGTTATTGTTGAAACGTGGCTCAATCAAAATTGGTGATCGATTTCGATCCAAACCAATCATCAATTGCGGTGGCATTGTTGTTGTTCCAATTGGTTTTCAATTTGAGTTTTTAGTCCAAACACTAAACTACACTGCAGAACAGAGAAAGTCAACTTGTGTCTGCTGTGGTCGAAACAGAACAGCAAGATATCGTTGTTTTTGTTGCAGCCCGAGACACATCGTTTTATCAGTCAGTTTAGCAAACAAACAAACGAGAACGAACTCGAAAAGAGAAAGTTTGCCGAAGAACAACTTAATCCGATAACTTTATTCTATTCAAATTGTGAAATGTTACTTTCCTCTTTTCGGCTTCGCCGATCATTTTATTATTTTGAAAGAAAAGAGAGAAGAAAGTTTTTTTAGAAAATGATCGAAAAAAATCAACAAAACAGTGGGAAAGAGAGAACGAAAATGCCCCGAAGACATTGATTCGAAGTTTTTTTTTTTTGGTGATACCCAAAAATAGTTCCCAAATAACAAACAAACATAGTGTTTTAAAAAAAAAACAAAAAAAATAACAACCAAAAACGAATAAACAAAAAAATATTTTTCAAACACCTATTAATAAATCAGGATAGAAAGATAGATAGATGATTATTTTAAGAGAATTTCTCCCATTTTTAATCGAATTTTATTTTTAAAACACAAATAAATATCATTATCTTCTTCTAATCAAGATTTAAATCTCCTGAAATGAAAGGTTGAGAAAAAAATTTGTTAGATCAAGGAAATTATTAATTTACTTTTGGTGCCTTGAGGTGTTTGTCGGTGAAATCAATGATTGGAACATCTTCTCCAATGAAGAGATTATGATCGGATTGAAATCTTCTGATATGATGATTATAATGATGATACTAAGTTGTTTTTGGATTATTGATTTAGAATAAGATTTAAAAATAAACTAAAATACTATACCTCTGATTTAGAATCATTAAGATTCTATTTTTAATGGTGACCTGATGGAGCCAGTGGATGTCGATCGGAATTGGTCCAAAACGCAAAAAATTCTCAGAAGAAATTTTCTTTTTTGATGATGATGCTTGAATTGTATTAATTTGACCTCGAGGGCATGCACATCATCATGCATGCTTTGTTTGAAAATTAAAATTCACATTTAAAATGACCTTAATTTTTGATGATGCTCATGGTTGTTGGAACATCACTTGACAATTATCATCATACTGGGTCAGTTTGTGGTCATTTTCAAAACAAACAGAAAAATTTTGTTCCAACAAATTATCGAACGAAAAATTGCATTTTTAATTAATTTTGGAAAAAAAATTGAAATTTGATGTGAGCTTGCTCGTTCTAATGGAAGGTTTGTTACGCAAACTGTGATTCAAGTAACGTTTGTTGTGAGCCTGCCACACAATTCATTCGATCATCCGAACAATGATTCTTTTTTTCTTCTTTTTGAAGTTTCTCAGTTCTAAAGAATTTCATGATTTGCAATCATTGTTTTTCTAATGAAATTTACAATCACGATCATCAATGTTGATTGAAATTGATGGAAAAGGTTTTGTGATCAATCAAAATCCTTAAATGAATCTATCGAATGTCCCTATCTTGGAATTGAAAGTTTTATATTGATTTCAAACTTTATTGATCATCATGATCATTACGTTTTTGAACTCACAATTTATCCTATAAATTTTTCTCTATCATAAATTATGTCAAATTATATTGTTGCGATGGGAATGGGACATATGTCGATAATTAAAATTGAAATACTATTTGAAATTTGAACTCATCATCTAATCGGGTAAGTTATGTAATGTTTTTAAATTAAAATTACTTTTTATTAAGTTTTCAGCATTTCATACTAGACTATGAGCAATACACGAAAACACCAAATCACTTTTTCTCTTCTGGTTCAATTTTCACTACTTTTCCTCATTGCTGTTGTAAAATAGCAAGGTGTATGGCATCCAAATAAGTCACCAACCAGAAGCAGAAGTCAATTATCATCGATAGGACTCTTTGGTAGGGAATTCGTGCCTCATCAATTCGATCATTGAGTATTTTTGATAAGGAAAAAAACTTGTATAATCTCATTGAAATAGGTCACCACATATGCGGGATGCCGCACAACCGCGACAGTGCTCATCAAAAAAAAAAAATCGAGGGAAATTTTTGTTCATTTGCTTAAAAAAAAACTAACACTTCAATTAAGGTAATCGATTGAGGTAAATTTTTCTCAGCATAAAACTTTTTCTTTTTTTTTTTTCTTCATCAGGCATCATATTTCCACTTCATCAATGGTGGGAAGGAAACTTCTTCTTTGTTACTTCGTTCTACTCCTTCAATACATGTTCGAATGTGTACAAATAAATTTCTTGTTTTTTTGATTGAAATTTTTTATATTTGACAGAAAAATAAATTGGAAAAATACTCGAATCACGAAAACCGGTGACGATTCTATTTTTTTGCCATTTGATTTGTCATATTTTTGTGATATTATCTTGGTCCTGATGTTTCACTTTGAATTTTCAATCTCTCTGCGTTTAATGCATACCTTCAGAAGACTATCTCTTGTACTTTGGTTCAGATTTTGCTTGAACTGTTATGGAACTGACCATTTGTTTTTCATTTTAGATTCATCAGTAAGATGTGTGATTCATTCAAATGTATTTTTTCTCTTAGTGAAAATCTACTGGTTTACTAGTGTGTGTTACCTGTCGTTTTTCTCAATATTACCTTGGTGTTGTGCAATCATCATCACCATCATTTTTCAAAGTTTTCGAATCATTTATTTTCAACTATTCAATGTTCTCATCCGATTTTTAACGGAAAAACGATTTGAAATAATTTTTTTTCTGGTTGATAGTTTGTTTGATCAATTAATTGGATCAACTGTGTGCTAATGATTCTAATAGAAAAAATTAATTTCAATTAATACCTTTAATTAATTGTAATTTTCTGTTTTGTTTTTTTTCAGAAGAATTGTCAAATCACCAACGGCAAAAAATTGACAAAAAATAGTTTCCCAACAACTTGAAATTGACGACTTCGAAGACGTCGACATTGAAACAAAACACAATCACCATCATCATCATAATCTTGTCATTCTTCATTGGTTATTTGTTGGTTGCGCGTTGTGGTGGTAGTGACATCATTGCTAACCGCGCTACAGCAACGAAAAAAAAAAAAATCAATTTAGAAAACTTTCATTCATTTACCTGAAGCTTTCGTTCATTCATTTACCTGAAGCTTTCGTTCATTCATTTATTTATATTCCTTTTAATTGAAACGCATCGATGCATTGCAATTTTATGATGAGCATATGATACTGCTCGAGCGATTGATGGCCATATTCCATTATGATGTTATGATTAACAAGGAAAAAGGATCGGTACACACACTCTTAAAATAGAAATCAAGTTTCAATGTTTCTAACTTTTCCGTTTTACCATCATCAACAATATCTTCCTCTGATGGCTATTGGAAAGACACAAATACGGTTCGTTTATTTATTTATTTCCATTGGTTTCTATTTTTGTTATTTGAAATTTTTTTTTGGTTCGGAATGAGATTGTTTCATGTATGTTGCACACCTTGTTGCACGCGATCTCATCCATCTTTATGATCCACCATTTAATTCGACAAATCTGCCCAACACACACACATCCTTAACTAGAATAGTTGATGCAATGTTTTTTTTTTGATGACTACCGCTGCGCATAAAATATATCTCTATTACTAATCATTGAATCGAACGGTTAATTTTTACCCATTAATTCACACGTTTCAGCCATTTATTTGTCGATTATCGATATTGATGATGATGTTGGTGGTTGTTGTTCTTCGAAATTTTAACCCCTTGATCATTGGGTAAGTCCAAACTACAAATAAAACCTACGCAGTCGTTGATGATGGTGGTGGTTGATAGAGATGGTACTTCTCAAACTTCATCTTTCCATAATTATCTGAAAAAGTTTTATGTATATGGAATGCCGTTTGTTTTCGTCGTCGTCGTAGTCGATGACAACAACAACCAAAACGAAGATGGCATACATTCATCACATATCATCACCACCACCACCATACCACCACCGCCGCTGCCGAAGCAATAACACCAACCTGCAAAACTTCAGAAAAATTACGGTTTGCTGTGAAAAAAAACAAAACACCATTGACATGTGATGGGAACAAGCTGTTTTTGGCCGGTTTTTTTTATTTCTTCAATTTCATTTCTGTTGTTTATTCTCAAACACCAGCTTGACTAGTGTTGACTTACAATCATGTTACTAACCATTTAACCATCTACAGCCAAATCAATCTCTATACTGATCATGATGATTATCAAACAGAAAATTAAACTATTCATGGCGTTGTACTCGAAATCAAAATGTTCTATTTTGAAATATAATTCCAGGAAAGGAAGGAATCAAGTCTATTCCATCGAATGAAACTTTAATTTAAATTCTTTTTTTGATGGCTCCAATTGCTTCAAAGTATGAACTTTCAAACTTTGACCAATCATCTGATGATCGGTGAGTGAGTGTGTGTTTTTAGAATTTTTTATCTTGGAAAAACTTTAATGAGAAACCTTTTCTCAAAAAAGAAAAATCCCAAAAAGATTCTTTATTTTTCAACAGAAATTTTTTTTTCGGATTCGTTTCTTCCTTCTTCTTCAAAGAAACTCTCCTTCAGCAAAACAAGAAGTCAGATTGACGAGGAAAATATATTGAAAAGTTATGTCTGTGCATGTGAGTGTATTGACGAAGAAGCAACAGCAGCGGTACATCATCATTATCATTCATTGATTTGATGTAATAATGTTGTTTTTTCTCGCCACCATCCATACCATTAACATCCATCAATCTATCATCAATCCATTATCGACCATCATGTTGTGTGTGTGTGTGTGTGCACGCGGTGTTCGTGTCTTGGAAGAAAAATTCCTTAAGCTCAAGGAGATAACAAACAAACAACCAGCTTACCAACCACACAAATTTCATTAAAACTACAACAAGAGGATAATGAAGCAAATCTCTGAAAAATTGTCATTCTTTCGTCGACTCGAATGTATGGATGTTTTTTTTCTCACAAGTTTTTCTTCTTTCAATCTCATGGAAATAAAATGTTTTTTTCCGCTTCGTTCTCTTGGCTCAATCGATCGATAGGACGATGGATGGATAGATAGATTGATTGATTGATTGGTTATTTAGTTGATTGCCCTCCTCCACAATGTACCTGATCGATATTGATATTGATTATCATCATGGATGATGATGGTGATAACTTTCTTTCAAACAACGCTTGCGCCAAACTTTTTTCCTTTTAACCGATTTCTTCAAGAAGAAAAAATTTCAAAGATAAAATTGAACTGTTCAAGTGAAGTCAACGAAGTAGAAGGAAAGAACAAAAAAGTTGGTGTACACACCGCCTAAGAAATTTCCATCATTTTGGTAGGATGGGCCAATAATCAATAAACAACAGCATCCAGTCAGCATTAGAAAGATCCTTTTTCAAATTTTTTCCTTGTTGATTCTTTGCCGAACAGACTCCATCAAGAGACTTCTTCAAAACAAACAAACATTCGGAAAAGCAAACAAACCAACCAACGTTCGTCTTAATGAAGGAAGAAGTTGAAAAAAAATGGAAACTTGTCCAAAGCGAGGATTCAACGATTTAAAAATTCTTTTGGAACAGTTTTTTTATGAAATTTTTTCTGGTCGAAACAATCCAAGAAAAAAAAACGATCTTTTCCAATTGAACCTGAAATGGCAATTTACCTTGGCTAATGTTTTCTTTAATTAAATTGATCAATTTATGAAGCTGATTGGGAGAAAAAATGAATTATAATTATTTTTTAATTATTAACGATCATCAATACATCCTTTATAAAAAAATCAAACTCAAAAATTTCGATGTTCGATCATCATCATCGTTTTTCGTGCTTGCTACGCAGGCGCGTACCACATCACAAAACCATCATCATCATCAACATTCATTCATTTTGTTGCGATTTGATGGAAACAACGTTTGGAGAGGAAACAAAAACTTTCCTCTTTTATCATCATTCCATTGTCGTCGTCGTCTTCTTACATTATATCTAAATCTAATTAAACAATCCTCATCATTTACATCAAACATCCATCGTTCATGTTTGACAAACATTTTCATTTGTGGATAGTTGGAGTGTTTGATTGTTTGATGATAATTCAACGATGTTTGTCAAAGGCAAAGTGGTTCCGCGTTCACCAGTGTGTGTGGAGTGGTGGTGTTTTTCAGTGTTCTCCTCACCAGAGTGGAATCTGGAGGAATCCTGAAGCACACGAACATCTTTGGATTTCAAACGGAACAAGCAATATATAGTCGAATGTTAATGATGTTTCTACAATGATGATAATGAGATAGAGAGAGGAGAGGACGTTAGTACCTCAAATCTATCAATTTTTTTTCTCTTGAAAACCTCAAATCCAATACAACTATGCACACACACAGACATTTGATTCAATCAGATGACAACATTAACCTGAAAACATTCAGGAATTCTTCTTATTTTCCAACAGTCGCAATTCTCATTCATTTTTAGCTTTTCTTGGTTTTGGTGTCGTGAGTATTTCTTCAAATGATAAAATATTTTTATCCTATTTTTTTCCCGTGTTCTGCAGCAGATTTTCAAGAAGAAAGAAAAAATTTTTCATTAGGTTCTTATTTAGGAGAAGTGGTCAACTATATACCCGGAATTAGAATACCAATAGTCATGTGCCTACGGACAAAACTCCTACCGGTCAGGTTGAGTGCACCTATTCTCATCCTCGGAAAACTTGCAATTTTCTTGGTTCATTCGTTATTTCATTGCTATTCTATGATTATTTTTTTCAAATAAATAGATATCATATGAAATACCCGAACATGGGCAATGGCAGGTCAATGAGGAAGAAGAGTGGTGTGCACGTCTAGCTAACCAAAGACCAAAGATGAAATTGTTTCAAAAAAAAAAAACTTGTGGTCGGTGGGATTTTCGTCCGTCTGTAAATGGCTAAATTTTCAACCAATTCTTTTTCCAGGAATGGCGGTATATTTTATTCAATGTTTATTCTATGAAGTTTTTTGATATTCGATTTTGAATTTTTTTCCTATTTATAATAGCTCCGTTTTTTTGTAGTGTTAGTTTTTAATTCATTTCTTTCCAATTTGAAACAATGACAAACCAAACGAAGAACAAAGACTCACAGAAAGAAACCAACATGGACAACAACACACAGAAAAACATTCTAGCTGTTACGGAATCTGTTTCACCAGCAAAAACTGTTCAAGCTGTGCCAAATCCTGGTTTCTTGGAAAAAATTCAACCTGCCACAGAATTTGTTTCGCTGGAAAAAGTTGTTCAAGATCCAGTGAAGAATCACATTCAGAAACAACAAGTTATAAAAACGCCACCAATAGAAATCGATGATGAATTGCAATTGTTGCTAACTAAAAGTCGAATGATCCCGATTGAGGTGGCACTCGATCCAACAATAAACGAAACCAGAAACCTAAAAGTCTGTTCCTACTGTCTGACCAACATGCAACGTGTTTGCTGTTTCGAATCAAGCGAATCCATCTCGATCGGTTGCATTCAAACAATGATCGATTTGATTGGGAAAAATCGAAAATGGAAACTGAGTCAAGTGTTGAAAGCGTTAAAAGAACTTCAATCGAAAAAACAGAAAATTAAATTACAGCAGCAACAAGAGGAGGAAAAAATTATCAAAATCAAAAAACAAATACAAAAACAAACCATAGCCAACATCACTACCATTGAAGACAACAGTAATGGTGAAAAAATCGAGGTTATTGAAATTTGAAACGAATAGGACAGTTCCTTTGAAAATATTTTTACCTTCATGATGAAATAATTAATTTAATTCAATTAAATTCATTTCATTCTAAATCGATAAATCTAAAATCTAGTTTTTTTTAGATCAATGATGTTGGCAACGGCTCGAGAAAAACAACAAATGGTACGAATATCGATCTGAAAAATCCTTCAACGCATCAATCTTCAAAACAGATCCAAGCATTGAGCGAATTTATCGAAAATTTACCAGCCAATCATAAAGTCAATGCCGTCAATCATATCAACATTGAACAAGAAAAGACAATCGAAGACGAGATTGGCGATCTTTGGGAAGGATTTCCGGACAATAAAAAGAATGGTCTCAAAATGAATCAAAAAATTAAAAAATCTGTACAAACGGCTCGGGCGAAACGAGCCAAAAAAAGACTAGAAAAACGATCACCATCGATCATCGAAGTGAGTGAAGAGAATAAGAGATTTTTCTCTTTGTTTCTACATGATATCGAAAAAAGGAATAAAAATCGTTTGAAAATGTCCACTTCTATTAAAAATAGAGATGTTTAATCATAAAATTGAAACATTTTTTAATAAATCAATTGATTAATAAATTTAAAAAAAAAATTCAAGTTGGTGGGTGTGTCGATGAAAGAACGTTGCACAACTTGTTTGAAGCAACATTCATTGAATTTTGTTCCATGTTGAGAATTTCACAAAAAGATGGCGCTGTTTTTTTAAACAAAAGTCATATGTTTTGTTTGAAGTCTTGCATTTGTTTTTCAATTTCAAATCTGAATTGTATTTTTGTAAAAGAAGAGAAAATGTTGTTTGGAAAATCGTTGAATCGCTTTGTGGCAACATTCGTATCGAATGAAGCCATGAACGGACAATTGATGGAAGGCATGGCAGCGTTGAGTACTATTGGCATCACTCACCAATACCAACAATCTCGGTCGATGAAGAAAATTCATTTTTGTGGTTATTTGGAATATGCCCCGCATAAGAAACGTGATATCCGTTATAAGACTGCTACCTGGCATGATACCAAACGAATGACCTGGCACGATTACCAGGTAGGTCTTTTGACCTTTTGAAAAACGTCTTCAGGCGCCTAAATCGATTAAATGTTGAATAAAAATTTAGAATAAAAACATTTGTTTTCGAATTTAATTTTTATAAGTTTTTAAAAAAAAAAGTTTTGTTTGAAAACTACGTCGAAACTAATCGATCGTATTTTTTGTTTTAATTCAGAACCGATCATTCAGGGCTGTCCATTGGCGTAAACAGTATCCGTTGTGGCAGGCCAAAATGGATTATGCCGAAAATTTATGCCGTTTGGGTATGCCCTCGGCGATTGTGGAACATATCACTAAGTTACATCCGCATTGTATCAAATATATCGAGCGTAAACTATCTGGCAATGTAGAACTGTTACACGAGGCACAGTGGTCAAACTATGTCAACCATAAACAGGGTCAACGATGAATAATCATCATTTTCAAAGTAGATCGATTTATTTCAAAAATTTATAACAAAAAATTGATTCGTGTTGTGGCTGTGGTAAATACATAAATAGAATACCAACATTTGAACAGTTCTATATATATTTTTTGATTTCAACCGTAACGTTGTCGAAAAATTTGGCTCAATCCGTTCGAATCATGTTGAATTTGATTGAAAATTTCCTGATAATTATCGAAGCGAAAATTATTCTCATCATCGATTGCTGTCCTTTTCATCCATTCAAATTCTATCGCAAGAATCGTTTGAAGTTTTGAATTCAATTTCGATAGAACCGGAGTCTGTGATAAATCCAAACCATCGATCATTGTCTGAACGAGCATGATCGGTTTGAATTTGAAAATTTTCTTCAACTCTATCAATTCTTTGATTTTTTCTCGAATCACCGTTGTTTCGTCTTGAGAAAATAATTTATCATCGGTCAAAACCATTTTGTTCGTTTTTTTTTTCATTGATTTCATCTAGTTCAATTTTTCTCAACATTTGATTCAAACTCTGTCGATTTTTAGTTTCGATCATTTCACTGAGAAAACGATAATTTATGCTCAATGATGGATCGAAACAACTTAAAGAATTATCATACGTCATCAACTCGTTCAACATTGAATCTAATTCATCGTTGTTGTTGTACTCGATTATCTCGCTTGGTGCCGAACAGCTGGTTGAATTGTTGTTTGGATCAAATATTGATCGATCAATCATTGTTGAACCGAAACCAATTTTGTAAAGATTTAAGCATAGATTGGGAGATATGTGAGTAAATTCGTTAAGGCCTTCAATTTGAATAGAAAAACTAAAAAAACTTTTGTTTACCAAACCATTGAAAATTTTGAAATTCTTACTTTTGAGCACCATTCAACAAAGACAAGTACATGAATGTCAGTTTCATGGTCGACTGCTCAATCATCAAATTCTGGGTATCAATAGAGAATTTTCGAAAACGTGGAACATTCGAAATGAACTTTCTCAGTGCCTGTCTAGTTAACGAGAATAAATATTGCAAATCAATCATTTCCAAGATGATTATTAGACGGTTCTGTTGATGATTGTTGGCCAATAAAATTGTTGACATAGAATTTGGATTTAAATTCTTCATTGAAACATAACAATCAAATAATGAAATCATAACCGATTCTAAATGTTCGCCAAACGAACAGTACAATCGATTCTGAAAGTTTTTCCATTTCTTGAATAGTTCGTAATATTCTGGTAAATTACTGTAGAAAAAATGAAAAAAAAAAATTAACTTCGGTCATCATCAGGATTATCATCAAGGTTAGTCACTTAAATTATTTGAGAAAAACTGTGACTTTGACGATAAGGCGTCATGTACAGTTTAAAATTGATTTTTTTTTTCTTCCATATAATAACATTACAACTTTGATCTATCCCAAAACTATCATAATAACTAACATTTAAATGACCGATTCATTCTGATGAACAGGGTTTTTTTCAATTAAAACAGAAAAAAAAGTTTGACAAATTAGTTTAGAGAAGAAAAGTCAAGATTAATTTTGAACATGTTAGTGGGTTAGTTTGTAAAAAAATATTTAATAGCATGCAGAAGTAACTGAAAACTTTACAAACCTATTGGAGACGTTTGATTTGTTATCGGAGATTTCGTATTTCATACCAGACTCGAAACATCGTTTCAAACGACAATACTTGCAACAACGCCGACGACTGTTGATATTGTTGCTATTTTGATCATTTTTTTTCTTATTATTATTATTCACATCATTATGATGATTGGCGGCGTTTTGATTGTTAATGCTATTAATCTGATGATTCGGTACATGACCATTATCGTTGAAAAGAAAAGTTTCACATTGGATGGTACATTTTCCCATTAATTCCGGTATTTTCTCATTAACACACGAATATAGATGGTTTTTGTTTTTCGAATTCATTGCCAAAATTGAGCGACGAAAAAATCCTTTACAACCTTCACACGATTCGACTCCATAATGTTTACCAGAAGCGATATCGTTGCAAATCTTGCACAACGATGATGATAAATTCAGGGCTTGATTCCCCCTGGAGGAAGATGAGCCATTCGTTTTAGTTGTTGTAGTTTGTCGTTTTTGGCGTTTTCTCATCGTAGACTCCGATGTTCCCGAAGATGCAGGTATTACTGATGAGGACTCTGATTTGATGTTTACTTGAAAAATCTCTTGTTTCGATGGTGGCGGCAGTGGTGATTGTATAGGATTTTGGTCCAGCTCGAAACTGTTTTCATCAATCCATTCTCTTTTCAAGCCATTCTTTATATTTTCATTGAAAAAAAATTCGTGTGAATTTATCAACATATTATTGAAAGAATCTCCATCAATTTGATTGAAACATGTTTCATCTAATGAGTGTTGTTGTTGTTGCTGCTGTAGTTGTTGTTTCATCATTAACACGGAATCTTTTTCATCTTCAACATTATCGTATCCACCGTTAATAATTTCATAATCTCGACAAAATTGCAACTGACTAGCTGCTGCTTTGGCGAAATCCAAATCGAATAAATCATTTTCACTCTCTTCATCATAAGATTGCATTGTTTCTATGTGTTTTTTCTTTTAATCAAATTCTATACAACAAGAAACTCTGGAACATAAATTCATTTTCAAATAAGATCAATATAAATAAATAAAATAATTGAAACCTTGGAAATTAATTTTCAAAATTACGATTAACGGAAAAGAAAACAATCATTTCAAACAAAATACAATGCATGCGATTAGATTAGAAGATGCAGAGGTTTTTTTTTGTAACGACATCTCTGTGACAACAACTAAAGTACTGATTGAATATGTGATGACGCAACATGATCTCTTCATTTCATCGATCTGACCACTGTGGTGATCACCACAAATAAATAAGCATCAAGTAAGTCAATTTATTTTTTTTAAAACTTTTATTTAATAAAAACAAAACCAGTTTTTCGTTATCTTAATAAAATCTGATAATGGTTATGGTGTTGTTTTTTTTTCGAAGAATATTTTAAATAGAGGTGTAATATCAATACGAAATGTGTGTGAGAATGATGTATTTCCAATCAACATTGTGTTTCATCCACCAATCAACAGGACTTTCATTCATCACGGACAACATTGTCGATCTCATTATCTTGCAATTCTTTGTTTGAAACATTTTTTGTTTCATCGATTTGCTTAGTATCGATAGTTTTCTCTTCGATTGGTAAAGTTTTTTCATTGTTTGTCAATTGTGGTGATTTTGCTGATGCTGCTGTTGGTGGTCGAGAATGTTTTTCATCGTTTTTATTTTCTGTTGGTTTTGTTTCATCACCCGTAGTGCTTGGTTGTTGGTTGGCTGTACCTTCATCTAGACTACTATCTTGACTCACTTTGTTATGGATTCCTGTACCGGTAAATTTTTCAACAAATTTACGAGCTTTTTGTTTTTTCCCTTCTAAAAACTCATTTCGTTTCTCTTCAGCTTTTTTCTGTTTTTTTTGAATCTCTTCGCTAGTTTTCACTTCCATCGATGCCGATCGGCTAAATGATTTCAGTTTTGGCAAACGACGAGGAAACTTTCCAAAAGACCTATGATTATGAATGATTTCTGTTGCAGTATCAGCCGCTTCACTTGCTGATGCATCTTTATCACTCTTTGATTCAGTTTTAGTTTGATCATCACCTGTCGATGAGATTGTTTTTACATCACCATTGGAATTTTGAGTCTTGTCATCAACATCTTTTTTATCAAGATTAATCGCAAATGCAACCGGTTTTGGCATTTCTTCAGCTAAATATAAAAAAAATCATTCTCTATAACAATCTAAAGAGCCCAACCTTTCGGATAGCTAGAAATGGGTCGAACTTTTGCCGACCCAATCGCAGAACCGGGTTTAGATCCGGCTTTCCGCTCACCATTGTTGATCATAAAAACTCCACCACCACTACCATTCATCGTAGTTCCATTGCCATTTGCCTTGGGTTCATTATCGTCATCATCATTGGAATTTTTCTCTGAAACAACAATCGTAGCGGTTTCATCATTCGAACTTTTCTTGTCTTTTTTATCACTATTCTTATTCTTCACTGCTTTTTCTTTCTTTTTGTCGTTGCTTTTTTTTGCAGCTTTGGTTTCGGAATCAGTTGTTTCCGATTTTTTTCCAAAACAAGCCCCATTTTTTTTTTGCTGTGATAAAAAAAATTAAAACAATTACTTGAAAGAACAGATACAACAAATGAAAAATTTGAAGTGCTCGTTTTTAGTGAAAAAACAAATTGAATGACGTCTGGAGTATCGATTGAATATCAATCGATTCTCAATCGAATAAAAAGCGTTTGAACGTTTTTTTTTCAACGAGAACTAAAAGCCAGAAAACTTTCAAATAATGCAAATGACCTTACCTCTGTGTTTGTGAGACTTTTTATTTAATCACACCAAATTGCAAGTGAAAATTGCACACCTTTCGTTTTTTTTTTGTCGCTGTCGTGATGGTGATGAATGCAAGTGTTTGTTCCAATTGGATCAATCAATCAAATTAATGAGAAAAAAAATATTTTGAAAAATTTGTCGCCTTTCGAAAATCACTTTGTAGATCAAATAACCGGAAGAATAAAGATCACTAGTTGAAGAGAAATCAGCAGAACAAGCAGACTCTAGGAGACGGTCCGCCTGTGCACAGAAAACGTATCAAACTGAGCAACAACAAAAATTTGATACGTTTGTTTTGAACAAAATGATGGATCGGTTTTATTGAATTATTAAATCAGTTTTATGTAAACCATCTCAATTTTAAATCTGAGAGTTTTTTTTATTTTGTTTCGTTGTTGTTTTTGTCATCGAAAGTGGAAGACAATAAAAAGAATTGTTTCTTTTCTTCTGAATCAGTGACAGTTTTTTTTTGTTGAGAAAAGCTATTTATATTTTTTCAACAATACCACCATAATAATGGAATATTATCATCAAAATAATGTTCCCACAAAGAGACACATATCAATATGAAATATGAATCATATTCAACCAAACACACACACAGACTATATGAAGTTTTCAACACCGCCTTCGCAGCTACCTTCATCGAAGTCGCTGTTGTTGTCGCCCAACTTTCTGGTTAATCATCACCAAGACAACGGACAATGTTGTTTCGGGCTCATATTTTCGGTTCTTTGGTTCGATTTCAACTTTCGATTGACACAACTTTTTTTTTGGTTCTTTTTTTTGTGACGGTGGTGTGTGTTCTCATTTTCAAACGACGACAACAAGAAATTCCGAAACAAAATCTACTTTTTTCGTGGCAATGTTGTTTCAGTTCATGGTTGAAATATTCATATTTTTCCCTGCCTAACATTGAATTGAATAATAACTGGTTATTAGCGATTATTTGCCGAGAAAACAAAAACTTTTCAAAACGGTAATTTAGCCTGAAGGTGTGTCAAATCGATTTTTCTTTCTACAGTTGTTTCAATTGGTTCCAGAATTTTGAAACGCCTTTATACCGCATTTTCTCCTCTACCAAAAACAACAACATCGATCGAAAAAAATTTTTTTACAAAGAAATAATGATTAAAATGAGCATTATAATGGGCATGATAATTCTATTACATGCTGACACCAATTTGGTGTCTACCAAAAAAAAATAAAGGTAAAACTTGAAAATTTACTGTTATTCGGGCCAGACTTCATATACATTGGATAATTAGCGCTTTAGCCCAGTTTTCTTCATGCAAAACAACAACAACAGTAATTCTTCTAGTTCAAGGTTATATTGGTTCAAAGGTTTTGGATCTATTGATCTGGTTGTTGAACGAACGGAATAGCCTAGTCTCCTTGGCTCTTAGTTTTGAGGAGAAAAAAAACATGATGCTATCGTATAGTTTTCTTGATAACATTGAAACCTAATTAAATTTAAAATCTAAAACCTTGTGTTGTTCCAAAACACAGTTCATAGTTTTTCAATTGAAACTTAGAAGCTTTACAAAAGTTTAAAATAAATTTTTAAAATTAATTTAATTGGACCGCAGTAATTTCAAAATCGATTGCTTTTATTCTAATATACAATTAAAGAAAAATTTAAATTAAATTGTTTCTCGTTGTAGAATTCTAGATGGCGTTACCAAAAAGAACAAAATTTTTAAAACACCTTCTATGAAGGGCATTGATTTTTTTTTTTTTTTGGTGTTGGTTGCGGCGGTGGTGCTCTTTTTTATTTTCTCTACCAGAAATAGTGAACAAAAATTTGCTTCATTCTTATCGGTTCATAGTAAATAAATGTTGTTTTATGTTTGATTGATTTAAAGTAAGTGACTCGAGTAAATTGCTTTATTGTTAAATTACTAAAGAAAACGTTTGTTTTATTAAAAATTTTTTTTTGTTTGTTTACAGGTTTCAGAAAAAAAGTTTCAAATCTCGCTTGCCGGTAAATTTCTTCAGTTCTGATCAATATGATATAAGGATTCTTGGTTTTTAATCAAGAAAGTTGAGTGCTCAGAAGTTCATTTAGAAATTGAATTCATTTTTTTTCACTTTTTTCTAGTTGAAAATAATCTTTGCTTTTCTTGTTTCAATTTTTATCCATTTTTTTTTTCGTTTATTCTGCTTGATATAAATTGTAAACCAAAATGACCGATGCTGGATTTTTTCGTGGAACCAGTGCCGATCAAGATAACAGATTCTCGGACAAGTACAAGAAGCTGTTGAAAACGTTGAAATTCAGCGAAGCACTCAATCAAAAAGTTGATTTGAATAAAGTTAAACTTGAAGTTATTAAACCGTGGGTACAAAAACGTATAACACAATCGTTGGGTTTGGATGACGAAGTCGTTTACGAATATGTCATCAATCAATTAGAAGAGGGACGTTTTCCTGATGGGAAATCAATGCAAATCAATTTGACTGGCTTTTTAGATGGTAAACGCGCTCGAGAGTTCATGGATGATTTGTGGACGTTGTTGTTGGATGCGATGTCGACTGATGATGGTATCCCTCTGCAATTAGTTGCTGAGAAAATTATAGAAATGAAAAAACGCGATATCGAAACTAGCAAAACGATGATGATTGATGCAAAAAAATCGAATGGCGTTCAATTGACGAACGACTCTAAATCGAATGTTAAGAAAGAATCTCGGTTCTCATCAAGGCGTTCTCCTTCACCTGCTCGTCATCGTTCAACAGCACGTAAGTCTCGTAGCAAAAGTCCCATCAAAAACAAAGATAATCATGGTGCTGATCGTAGTCGTAGTCGAGAAAAACGAAGAAGCTCTACTCGTGAACGAAGCGTTAGTTCGCGTTCAAAATCCAAATCTAGATCACCGCCATCCTCACCTCCATATTACGACAAAAAACGAAGACCAAACGACAATCGATCAGTTTCGCGATCTCGTTCACGTTCACCTATTCCGACTCGAAATCGATCGGTCTCTAGATCGAGCTCGCGATCTCCTCGGGATAGACCACGTTACATTGATGATCGTCGAAGGCGTGGTGGAGGTCGTTTTCGTTCTCCATATCGACCTACCAGTAATCGACGGTCTTTTTCGAGAAGTCCTTCTCGTGGATTTCGAGGAGCAAGACGACCGTTCAATTCTTATAACCGAAGTCCTCCATTTCGACGTGGTGGAAACAGTGGTATGGGTGCTCGAGGTCGTTCGCCTTCTCCTCGTTTTCGAAATCGTCGTCGATCATATTCTCGTTCGCAAACTCCATCTGTTTCTCCTTCATCTCGTCGTATTTCATCGCCTTCTCCGTTCAATCGAAACTTAAATCGTCCTGGTGTAGGTCGTCGATCACCACCACATCCCACATCAGTTCGAAATTTGTCAAGATCTCCTCGAGATTCTCGGTCAATTAGTCCTCCAAGACAAGATCAAAATTATATCTCACCACGAGGTTATCGGCGTTCAATTTCTCGTAGTCCCGTCACGAAACAACGAAACGTTTCTTCGAATCAGCAAGTTCCGTTCAAACCTAAACAAGACTATCCTCAAAAAACACGAGAATATTTGAATGATGAAGCGTTAGTTTCAGAAGTTTTTTTAAAACATATTTTCATTGATTTATTTTTTGTTCTAGGAAAAAACTCAACAAAAATGATAAAGTTGAGAAGAACCATCGGGAAGCAGCAAGTTCAGAGCCAAGTTCAAACAATAAAAATCAAATGGAAACTTTGGAGAAGAAAAAGAAACGTCACCGAAAACGCAAACATCGAAGTTCTAGTGAAGAGGATGATGATGAGGAGGAGGGAAATTCGAAACGTAAAAAAATCAACGACGATGATGAACAAAGTCCCGAGCCGAAACATCGTAAAAAACACAAGAAACACTCGAAGAAGCATAAAAAACATTCGAAACATCGTAAAAGCAAGAAACATTCTCTTTCAAACGATGAGGATGACGATATTAGAAATGAAAAAATGGGATCGAGTGATCAAGAGGTTAGTGATGGTGAAGAACAGGGTGGTGACAGCAAGAAAAAACGTAAGAAAGAAAGCAAAAAGAAGAAGAAATCCAAGAAGAGCAAACATAAACGACGTCGACATCATCGTTCATCATCTTCGAGTCCAGATGAGACCCGAGATGATGTTGATCAGAGTGGCAGTGACAAAGAAGATGATGATGATGGTGGTAAATCTGAACGGTCTACATCAAACAACAACAAGAAACATCGTTCAAACAAATCGAAAAAGTTGAAAAAGAAAAAGATTGGCAAAAGTTCGAAACACAAATCCCGACGTCGTAATCATAGTAGCAGCAGTAGCGACGGTGGCAGTGCCAGCGATGTCAACAGTCCTGCTACCAAAGGCAAACGCAAATATGCTGGTTCGGATTGATTTGGTTTTTATTTTTGGAAAATTCATTTCGAACAATTCAATCACCTGAACAGCCTGTTGTTGGAGCTGATTTTGCATTTTCACTTGGAACATCTCATACATCTTCTCTTCTAAAAAGCTAGAATAAATATTTTGGACATGTTTTATTATAAAATAATTAAATTCAAGAAAGGAAGAAAGTGCATATTATTTACAATAATCGGTTCAGTTGACTACTATTCGAATGAAAAGAGATCTATGATGAATTCATGATGCACACAATGCATTGAAAAGAAAAATTATTAATCGACTTCCTCAACTGTTGGACCACCAGTGGCAGTGGTGGGACCTGTCGATCCGGGCATTGGTCCACCACCTGCGCCTTGATACATTTTGGTGATTATTGGTCGGCAAACGGCTTCTAATTCTTTTTGTCTGTCCTCGAATTCCTCTTTTTCTGCTAGTTGATTGTTGTCCAACCATTTGATCATCTCTTGAACTTTATCCGAAACTTTTTTACGATCAGAATCCGATATTTTCGATTTAACCGCATCATCTTCGATGGTTTGCTTCATTTGAAAGGCATACGATTCTAGTGAGTTTTTGGCCGAAATTCGGGCTCGTTGTTTCTCATCATCTTCGCGATAATTTTCTGCATCACGCACCATCTTTTCAATGTCAGACTTCGATAGACGTCCCTTGTCATTAGTAATGGTGATCTTGTTCTGTTTTCCAGTTGATTTATCAGAAGCTGATACGTTCATTATACCATTGGCATCGATGTCGAAAGTGACTTCAATCTGGGGAACGCCACGAGGTGCTGGAGGAATGCCAGTCAAATCAAATGTACCCAAAAGGTTATTGTCTTTAGTCATGGCACGTTCACCTTCGTAAACTTGAATAGTGACAGCTGGTTGGTTATCAGCGTAAGTGGTGAAAGTTTGTGTTTGCTTAGCAGGAATGGTGGTGTTTCGCTTGATCAGGGTAGTCATCACACCGCCAGCCGTTTCAATACCCAATGACAATGGTGTCACATCGAGCAACAACAAATCTTGAACATTCTTGGAAGTGTCACCAGTCAAGATGGCGGCCTGAACTGCAGCACCATATGCCACCGCTTCATCAGGATTGATCGATTTGTTCAATTCTTTTCCATTGAAATAATCTGAGAGAAGTTTTTGAACTTTAGGGATTCGAGTCGATCCACCAACCAAAACGATTTCATCAATTTTAGATTTGTCCAATTTAGCATCTCGCATTGCTTTCTCAACCGGTTCCAAAGTTGATCGGAATAAATCGGAGCACAATTCCTCAAATCGAGCTCGTGTGATGTTCGAGTAGAAATCGATACCTTCGAAAAGCGAATCAATTTCAACAGAAGCCTGGGTAGATGAAGACAGAGTTCGTTTGGCTCGTTCGCAAGCTGTTCGCAAACGTCTCAATGCTCGTTTATTGGTGGTCAGATCTTTGTTGTGTTTTCGTTTGAACTCTTGGACAAAGTGATTAACCAAACGATTGTCGAAATCTTCACCACCCAAATGAGTGTCACCAGCAGTAGATTTAACTTCGAAAATACCATTGTCAATAGTCAATATTGATACATCGAAAGTTCCACCACCAAGATCAAAAATCAAAACGTTCTTTTCGCCACTAGATTTTTTGTCCAAACCGTAAGCGATAGCCGCTGCTGTAGGCTCATTGATGATTCGCAAAACATTCAATCCGCAAATAGCTCCGGCATCTTTTGTAGCCTGACGTTGAGAATCGTTGAAATAGGCCGGAACTGTGATGACAGCATCGGTGACTATTTGACCAAGATAAGCTTCCGCTGTCTCTTTCATTTTGGTCAAAACCATTGAACTGATCTCCTCGGGAAAAAATCGTTTTGTCTCTCCCTTGTATTCGACTTCAATTTTCGGTTTACCGCTGTCACTCATCACCTTGAACGACCAATGTTTCATATCGGCTTGAACAGAGGAATCATCGAATCTTCGTCCAATCAATCGTTTAGCATCGAACACGGTGTTTTGCGGATTCATCGCTACTTGATTCTTGGCAGCATCGCCAATCAATCGTTCTGTATCGTTGAAAGCCACATATGATGGAGTGGTACGGTTTCCTTGATCATTGGCTATGATTTCCACTTTGCCATGTTGGAAAACACCGACACAAGAATAGGTGGTACCCAAATCAATACCAATCGCTGGAGCTTTAGGCATTTTGAGTGATTATGATTATGAAATAACAATTCAAAAATTTTCACAAATCGAGTCAAGGATTCAGTGATTTTGAAAACAACAATTTAAGTAATATTAATTCACAGTATTCGCAGTTTATCAAGTTGTGTCTTCGTTTTGAATGACGTATCAACCGTTCAAACGTTTGCCGCTTTATATACTTGTGCTCTGGCCGACTATTTCCACTGTAGTATTTTCTAGAAATTTCTAGAACACTCGTTTGAAATTTAAAAAAAAAAATCCACTCGAATGTTCTAGAATTTTCCACACTCTTCTATTCGAACATTCTCATATGTTCCACAAATTTCTCCAAATATCTCGAGTTTTCTCTCCTTCTCTCGAAGTTTTTTTTTTTTATTTTCGGGGATTCTTCCACGCCAAATTTGCTTTTTCTTTCTACTAGTTGATTCGGTAAACTTTTTGATTGCATTTTTTTGGCGTCATCACCATCATTCATCTCGGTTAATCATTTGGCAATTGATCAAATATAACTGTTGTTGTTTTTGTTTCATGTTTTCATGGTGTTTTAAAAATAAATTTCTTCTCTAAAGAAAATTCTTATAACAAGAAAAACAAAAAACTCAAACTACAGTAATATAGCGGTCAATATTTAACCGATAATTTTTTTTTCTGTTGCACAAAAATCATTTCGGTTATTTTAAAGGTCATCAAAAAGGTTTTATTTGGAGGAAACTTTAAAATCAAGGCAACTATCATTGTGTTTTGATCAAAACTTTTAAAATTTTTTTTACAGAAACAAAAAAACTAATTTTTTGACAATTGTTTTGATCGAGGGTATGGTGGTTTCACTGTCTCGTCAAACTTGGTTTTGTGTGGAAGAAGCGCTCCCAAATCACGAATCACTAGAACACTGCAACCAATCGAGCATAGGGTCCATGCCAGACCAATCAAGAATAAGTTGTGATCAAATATCGAATGATAAATTTCGATCAAAACGCTAAAAAACGATAAAGACAAGTAGCTGGCTGATAAGGACCAATTTTTCATCAAAACTCCCACCAATCCAATAAAATTGATCATCAAGATTGTAGCACAGAAAAGGATGGAATTGATCTGGAGTAAATGGAAAAAATTTTTCAATTAATCTCTCTTGCTGAGCAATCTTACAAAGTTTTCATTGAAAAACATTTTCCATTTCCCAGTGGTCGTAATGGCTTGATTTCGGATCAGAACATCGAAAACAATTATCACCCCACAAACGATGATATGAACCATGCAGAATATTGTCTGTATCACTTTCTTCAATGTAAAACTGTTCCAAAATTTCTGATTGGCAGCATTATTCAGAGCAAACTTTTTGGTGACATTTTCGTTTGAATGATGAGTTTCTCTTGAAAGATTTAATGATAAGAAACCAGATTTAATGTGACATCGTTATGATCATCTTAAAAATCCTTTTATGATGTCAATCATAAATCATCTTATCAAGTTTGTTGGCTTTATACAGATAGAAACCAATCACACTGGAACCACAATTACTAACAGTAATAATAATTATTAAAATTTATAATCAATTTTTTTAATATTCGAAATACAGGAAAAAAACATCTCAAATAATGACACTAAAAAAAATAATCTAAATTTTGGAAAGAAAAACTGTAGCCAAAATTATATAACTTTCAAAAAAAACAATGTTGAACAAACAGAATAAATTTGATGAAAACGGTCGCGATCACACTGTTGAAAATAGATGGCGGCCCGGTAGGATTGTATAATACTTTTTCTTAATCTTGTTCTTGGTGGTGGTGGATCTTCTGGTATTTTTTTCGAGATCACCGCTGACATGGCCACCATTCAAGGTTTTCTTTTTGGACGATTTAGACGAAAACACGACTAAACTCGAAATAATCGATTTCAATGGCGTTTCGCATTTCAAATTTGTCGGACTTTTTTATGATCCGATATTTTCGATTTGATTAGATCGAATTTCTTTTCGTAAAGTGGAACTGGTACTTGTATTGGCAAACAGCTTTGTAGATGATCAATGTGACGCGGTATCAATAATGCCATCAAATTCACATAAAAGATGAACGTTTCTCTGTTTCTAAACAAGCCATTCAGATAAAACATTGGCATATACCGTTGGGCAAGTGAAAATTTACACAAAACATTGGCAAAGTATTTCATGCAATCGGTATTTCTATTGAACATCAATTGATCGATCTTTTTCTCATTCAATGCGATCCAAGGAATTTGAGAATGTTCTAGAAACTCTTGAAAACTATATTCTATTGTGGTGATTGAGTTGATAGTTATGGTCGATATGTTCCATTTTGTATTTTGTCCGGCATGCTGTTTCAACGATAAACGTTTAACAAATTCAAGTTTAGCCAATGATTGACCATCGAAACCATAAATCTCTAATTGATTGGTGAAATCATCGAACGTTGCAAATGCTATCGAACAATTTTGAATCGTGTAATGAAACGATTGTGAATCATCTTCTTCATTGAATTTAAAGTTCAAAGAATCATTGGTGATGGTTAAAATGGCATCGAAATAGAGTTCACGTTTATCAATATGAAAACGAACCAAAGTTTGATATTGAAAGTCGATACTCTTGTCGTGATTATTCAAATTCATCATTTTTTTTCTCTTCTTTTTCAACTTCTTAATCATCAATCTTTTCCTTTCAATTCATTTTTATAAGAAAAAACATCTGGCATGATAATAATCGAACATTCATTACCGATTCAACCAACCAAAAACTGAATGAATGATGAGTCACATTTAATTGAAAAAAAGTGCATTTGCACTTTAGGCGTTCATCTCCCATTCTTTTAACTGGGTCCAAACCCAAGAATCAATATTCTAAATCCATTGATTTTGAATGCTCGATCCGATGATCTATTGATATTTCTCTTCATTCAAATTATCGTCATTTATTCGGTTTATTCGTCAAAGATTAATCATAAAAGATGTCTTATTTTCTAGATTTTTAAAAAGAAAAAAACAAAATTAAAGTTTATAATCATCACGAGATGTCGCTAGCAAGTCCACTAAAAAATAATTTTTTTGAAAAAGTACTTTTTTATGAATATTTTGAACCAACAGAATGTTATCGATCAAACACATTCAAAGCTTTTCGATTCAATACTTTATTTACTTTGAAAATGAGACATTTGTGTTTGGCAAAAATATTGATGAAAAAAAACCTAGCAACAGTTATTTGCTTCAATTCTCAGGCCCATGTAGCCATAGTATTTGATTTGAAACCTTCGAAGCTGTAAAACTCTTAAACTTTTTTTTTTTAAATATGATCCGAATGAAAATTTTGAGATTTTCTGAGGTTTGCAGCTTGTCATCGGTATGTGATTTGTATTTGGAATTCCTCAAAAGAAATGTTCTACGTAATGTTGGAACCAATCCGAGAGAAGCCTTCCTAAAGACATTGCTCTATTGGTTGTTGATAGCGATTCTTTCATCGGGTAGCGTTCAATACGGGCCAATCAATTATTTCAATGATCTTGTTGAATCGGTTTTCAAAATAAAAAAATTCCATCTGTTCCAGATGAGTTGCACTGTGTTGCTTGGGTCGATGGAAATGATCTTTCTAAAAAATTGCATGAGTTTTTTTAACAACAGATTTTCAGACATCAAAATCATTGAAGATTATGGCTCAAGTTTGGACCAAACTTTTAATAAAAAAAAACGTAAAACCTTGATCCGGTTTTTCCAGATCTCTTGGATCGTCTACAAGATCGCTTATCGGATGTTTTTCTACTCCTTTCTCATGCCATCATTGGTGATCATCTTTTTTGCGATAGAATCTTTCATTCACTTCAAACAACAAACATTTTTGCAAGTTTCCTTCATCATTCTCCTAGTAGTTGGCTTAAATTTATTAGCCTCAGATTACATCGAAATCATATTCCTCTCTTTCCTCTATTTCAGCTTCATCGCTCAGGTGTTTTGCTTGAAACTAAAGCGATGCAAGCTCTGGCTCAATCTGATGATGGTCTATTCTTTGCATCCAATGACTTCAACAGCCATCGAATCGCTTTGTATGAATCGTTTTCGAGAATCGTATGGCACGTTATTCCGAGAAATCAACTGTTACAATCAAAATGCCAAGAACTTCTTGACACAAATCGATTTCATCATAAAATGTTCGTTGGTGTTTAGTTTGTCCTATTTGAACAAGCAAAAGTTCAACAATATTTTCGTTTATTTGTTTATGTTATTCTTCTTCTCCATCTTCATGGTTGGACAAATCTTTCTTCTATCGTTATTGTTTTTTGAAAATTACAATTCAAAATTCCGAAAATCTTTGACTAATTGGATTTGGAGAAAATCCGCCTGGAAAACCAAAAGCAATGAGTTTTTGAGCTTGAAGAATAGCCTGATTTTTGAGACTATTGTTCAAAGTCCTCTGGGTTTTACCATCAATGATAGTTTGATAACCAAAAAAAAATTACTCGAAACGTTGGTATCGAATCTGGTTTTGGTTACTCTGTTCTATAAGAAAATTTCTTTCTGAAACTTCTTTAAACTTACATTTTGAACTTCATATGTTGACAGCCTCATTGGATGCCAAAAAGGAAACCAAATTGGCTATCTTTTTGGGATATTTATTCAATAAACAGAATTAATTAACAGAATTGAAGATTCAACGAGAGATCAAACGAGCCCTGTTCCGTGATTTCAGAATAAAATTGAGTATGGCCGGCTCATTATGGAACTAAATACTGTGGTGAATCTTTATATTCCACATTGAAATTATTGTTAATCTAGAAAAATCGTTTTAAATATCGATAGTACATCTCTTAGTACTGTAATGAGTGAACCTTGTTCACCACTGATAAGCTTCGTTCAATCGATGACATTGAGTTCACCATAAACTACCATACATTTTTTTACATATAAAAAAGACGATGTTTCTTTTGTGAAAACCTTCACTTATTGATCACAGTAGACCACAGTCCACTTGTTCAATGAACTTTTATTTCTATTATAACAAGTCTTATTCATGTCTTGTCCTGTGTTTTTAAAACTGAGTAAGCATAGATTTTTTATTTGTATAAAAGCTTTTAATTTTCTTCCTTTTTCTTTCATTAGATTTTACCAACGGTCGAGAGAACATCCAAAATGGAAAAAACACTGATTTCAACTTGTAAAAAGTATGTTTTTTGAATAATTGTAATATTTAATTTAAATTTTCTTTTTTTCTATGTTTATCAACACATTTGTCTCGTGAACTTGTATACTGCGAGCCATTTTTGGACTACCTGCTGCCGATTCGTGGTGTTTCATCATTTGGGTCGGTGCTACATTGGTGGGTGGGTGGGTGCAGCACCATGGGTTTCCCGGCGTACCCGAAACGCCAAAGGTTGCTGCATAGGTGGGTGGGTGGGTGCAGCACCATGGGCTTCCCGGCGTACCCGAAACGCCGAAGGTTGCTGCATAGGTGGGTGGGTGGGTGCAGCACCATGGGTTTCCCGGCGTACCCGAAACGCCGAAGGTTGCTGCATTGGTGGGTGGGTGGGCGTATGCAGCAACATGGGTTTCCCGGCGTACCCGAAACGCCGAAGGTTGCTGCATAAGTGGGTGGGTGGGTGTATGCAGCAACATGGGTTTCCCGGCGTACCCGAAACGCCGAAGGTTGCTGCATAGGTGGGTGGGTGGGTGTATGCAGCAACATGGGTTTCCCGGCGTACCCGAAACGCCGGGAAAACTCGCCCCCCGTCCGGGGGGCGAGTAAAAATTAAAGAGAGAGGGGGGCGCGTGAAAATTTTTGAGAGATGGAAGGCATGAAAGAGAGGGAGTGAGAGCGGGGCGCGTGAAAATTTGAGAGAGAGAGGGAGAAGAGAGAGAGAGAGGGAGAGAGGGAGTGAGAGCGGGGGAGCGCGTGAGAATTTGAGAGAGAGAGGGAGAGAGAGAGAGAGAGAGGGAGAGAGAGGAGTGAGAGAGGAGAGAGTGAGAGAGTGAGAGAGTGAGAGAGGAGAGAGTGAGAGAGGGAGAGAGGGAGAGAGGGAGAGAGGGAGAGAGGAGAGAGGGAGAGAGGAGAGAGGGAGAGAGTGAGAGAGTGAGAGAGTGAGAGAGGGAGAGAGTGAGAGGAGGGAGAGAGGAGAGAGGGAGAGTGAGAGAGTGAGAGAGAGAGTGAGAGAGGGAGTGAGAGAGGGAGAGTGAGAGAGGGAGAGTGAGAGAGGGAGAGTGAGAGAGGGAGAGTGAGAGAGGGAGAGTGAGAGAGGGAGAGTGAGAGAGTGAGAGAGTGAGAGAGTGATGAGAGTGAGAGAGTGAGAGAGTGAGAGAGTGAGAGAGTGAGAGAGTGAGAGAGGGAGAGAGCATTCCCATTTTTAATATGCCACACTTACCACACTTTATACACTCAGTATGTAATACAGTATTTAATACACTATTTAATACAGTATTTAATACAGTATTTAATACAGTATTTAATACACAGTATTTAATACAGTATTTAATACAGTATTTAATACAGTGTATTTAATACAGTATTTACAGTACAGTATTTAATACAGTATTTAATACAGTATTTAATACAGTATTTAATCACAGTATTTAATACAGTATTTAATACAGTATTTAATACAGTATTTAATACACACTAAATACAGTATTTAATACACTATTTAATACAGTATTTAATACAGTATTTAAATACACTACAGTATTTAATACAGTATTTAATACACTATTTAATACGTAGTATTAATACACTATTTAATACAGTATTTAATACACTATTTAATACAGTATTAATACACTATTTAAAGAGTATTTAATACAGTATTTAATACAGTATTTAATACAGTATTTAATACACTATTTAATACAGTATTTACACTATTTAATACAGTATTTAATACAGTATTTAATACACTATTTATACAGTATTTAATACAGTATTTAATACAGTATTTAATACACTATTTAATACAGTAGTATTTAATACACTATTTAATACAGTATTTAATACAGTATTTAATACACTATTTAATACAGTAGTAGTATTTAATACAGTATTTAATACAGTATTTAACACTATTTAATACAGTATTTAATACACTATTTAATACAGTATTTAATACAGTATTTAATACAGTATTTAATACACTATTTAATACAGTAATACAGTATTTAATACACTATTTTATACAGTATTTAATACACTATTTATACAAAATTTTAATACACTATTTAATACAGTATTTAATACAGTATTTAATACTATTTAATACACTATTTAATACAGTATTTAATACACTATTTAATACAGTATTTAATACACTATTTAATACAGTATTTAATACACTATTTAATACAGTATTTAATACACTATTTAATACAGTATTTAATACAGTATTTAATACACTATTTAATACAGTATTTAATACACTATTTAATACACTATTTAATACAGTATTTAATACAATTTAATACAGTATTTAATACAGTATTTAATACACTATTTAATACAGTATTTAATACACTATTTAATACACTATTTAATACAGTATTTAATACAGTATTTATACACTATTTATACAGTATTTAATACACTATTTAATACACTATTTAATACACTATTTATACAGTATTTAATACAGTATTTAATACTATTTAATACAGTATTTAATACAGTATTTAATTAATACAGTATTTAATACTATTTAATACAGTATTTAATACACTATTTAATACAGTATTTAATACAGTATTTAATACACTATTTAATACATTATTTAATACAGTATTTAATACAGTATTAAATAGTGTATTAAATACTGTATTAAATACTGTATTAAATACTGTATTAAATAGTGTATTAAATACAGTATTTAGTACTGTATTAAATAGTGTATAAAGTGTGGTAAGTGTGGCATATCCCTCTCTCCCTCTCCCTCTCACTCTCACTCTCACTCTCACTCTCACTCTCACTCTCACTCTCACTCTCACTCTCACTCTCACTCTCACTCTCCTCTCACTCCCTCTCCCTCCCTCTCCCTCTCTCTCACTCCCTCTCTCACTCCCTCTCCTCCCTCTCTCTCACTCCCTCTCTCTCACTCCCTCTCTCTCACTCCCTCTTCTCTCTCACTCCCTCCTCTCTCCTCTCTCTCTCTCACTCCCTCTCTCTCACTCCCTCTCTCTCTCCCTCTCTCTCTCTCTCTCTCTCTCTCTCTCTCTCACTCTCTCCACTCTCTCTCTCTCCCTCTCCCTCTCTCTCACCTCTCCCCTCTCTCTCTCTCCCTCTCTCTCCTCTCTCTCTCCCTCTCCTCCTCTCTCTCTCACTCTCTCTCTCTCTCTCACCTCTCTCTCACTGCCTCTCTCTCCTCTCTCTCCCTCTCACTCTCTCTCTCTCCTCTCCCTCTCTCACTCTCTCTCTCTCTCTCTCTCTCTCTCTATC
This sequence comes from Octodonta nipae, assembly GCA_034190945.1. Lineage (NCBI taxonomy): Eukaryota > Metazoa > Arthropoda > Insecta > Coleoptera > Chrysomelidae > Octodonta > Octodonta nipae. Next base: position 99,812 of record JAVLUE010000494.1, read on the forward strand.
TCTCTCCCTCTCACTCTCTCTCTCCCTCTCTCTCTCCCTCTCTCACTCTCTCTCTCACTCCCTCTCTCTCTCTCTCTCACTCTCTCTCTCACTCCCTCTCTCCACTCATCCCTCTCTCTCCCTCCACTCTCCCACGCGCCCCGCTCTCACTCCCTCTCTCACTCCCTCTCTCTCCCTCTCTCTCACTCCCTCTCTCACTCCCTCTCTCACTCCGCCTCTCTCTCTCCTCAATTTTCACGCGCCCCCTCTCTCTCCTTTCATTTCTCTCTCAAAAATTTTCACGCGCCCCCCTCTCTCTTTTTCCATTCTCCTCTCTCTAATTTTTACTCGCCCCCCCGGACGGGGGGGCTGCGAGTTTTCCCGGCTTTCGGGTACGCCGGGAAACCATGTTGCTGCATACACCCACCCACCCACCTATGCAGCAACCTTCGGCGTTTCGGGTACGCCGGGAAACCCATGTTGCTGCATACACCCACCCACCCACCTATGCAGCAACCTTCGGCGTTTCGGGTACGCCGGGAAACCCATGTTGCTGCATACACCCACCCACCCACCTATGCAGCAACCTTCGGCGTTTCGGGTACGCCGGGAAACCCATGGTGCTGCACCCACCCACCCACCACCTATGCAGCAACCTTCGGCGTTTCGGGTACGCCGGGAAACCCATGGTGCTGCATACACCACCCACCCCACCAATGTAGCACCGACCCAAATGATGAAACACCACGAATCGACAGCAGGTAGTCCAAAAATGGCTCGCAGTATACAAGTTCACGAAACAAATGTGTTGATAAACATAGAAAAAAAGAAAATTTAAATTAAATATTACAATTATTCAAAAAACATACTTTTTACAAGTTGAAATTAGTGTTTTTTCCGTTTTGGATGTTCTCTCGACCGTTGGTAAAATCTAATGAAAGAAAAAGGAAGAAAGTTAAAAGCTTTTATAACAAAAAATCTATGCTTACTCAGTTTTAAAAACACAGGACAAGACATGAGACTTGTAACAATAACTCAAAAAAATATATTATTATAAAAAAATTCAATTGAACAAGTGGACTGTGGTCTACTGTGATCAATGAGTGAAGGTTTCACCAAAAGAAACATCGTCCTTTTTATATGTAAAAAAATCTATGCTAGTTTATGTTGAACTCAATTTCATGAATTTGCTGAGCTTATCGGTGATGAACAAGGTTTATCAGCACTAGTACAGCTAGAAAGAAAGTCTATAATAGTTTATGGTGAACTCAATGTCATCAATTGACTGAGCTTATCGGTGATGACCAAGGTTTATCAGCATTAGTACAGCTAGAAAGATTATTGTAGTGGAAAGTTTTTAGACTCACTCTGAAACAGAAAGATTCACAAGATATCGATATGGTGCCGTGGAAGTATTTAATCTGTTTTTCATAATCATATCAAACTAAATTTTATTATTTTCAAAAAGATAGAAAATTTCAAAAATCGTCCCAAGGCTTACTTAATCTCAAATTTTCAAAAAATCACAAAAACGCTGACTATAGTCTTAGCGATTTTGAAAAAATGAATACTATTTTTGAGTATATTTTATGTGATAGTTTTTTATCAAAGAATTAATCATCAGAGATGATTTTTTTAGAGATAGCAGAACAATTCCTTCCAAGCAGATAAGCCAGAATCCTAACTTTCAGTGTTTTGTTTGAAAATCTTTTGCGAAGCAACTCTCCTTCGGTACTATTCCAAACCCGAGAAAATTGTTTCCACATTTCTTCCGAATAGTTTCTCAATGAAACATTGGATCCGTTTTGATTTGTTTGCTGTCTCCATTTGATAAGATCTACCTGTATTGAGTGATTTCGGTCCCACAAGTTCGGATACAACTTTTGGCTTTCTGGACAATGATTTCCACTGGAATCATTGCCACTATATAAAAAATCGAATTGGGAAGTCCAGTTGAAGGGACTATTACAGAAGCGATGATGATTGCTCACACTCCACCAAACGGCTTCGGAAAATTCTTCCACCATCCGAGAACGATATCGTTGGGTTTTATTCAGAAATCTGTCGAACTGCTTTAGCCACCATGCAGTTCCCATGTATTGTCCAGTCGAATTGAATTCAATCATTTGATCAATGTTATAGGTGTTGAGACAATTGGCCGAAAACACCAACGGGTATTGATAACCATTGAGACAATAATGTTGATAATGCTGTTCACCATTACCAAACGTTTTTGTACAACGATGTTCTCTGTCAACGCTGGCAAGAAAAGCACCGGTTTTATCATTGAACAACAAATCCTGTTTGATTGGAAATTTTCCTCTAGTCGATTCTTCCAAATGGATCGATTGGTACAAGAAGAAACCTATCATACAGATTGTCAACAGAATGACAATCAAACAATTCATACAAAACAATTGGTTCATTAGAAAATTTTTAAAACAGAAAATGATTGTGTGATCAATCAGAAAAAATCAATGAACTTTACGACAAATCTTGTTTGTTTTTTCCCGAAACGAGATGGCGCTGAAAAATCTTTAAAAAATTTAAAACTTAGAATTAACTAAGTTGAAACGGTCGGCGCCAATTTCAAAACAGAAAAAAAATATCGATCCAATCGGAACCAAACTATCTGATTATTGTGATCTAGAGATTAAAATTTTCTTTGAGAAAAACAAAATCTTCAATTCAATTAGATTGATTGTTGACCTGAGACAACAGTGTTCAGATAAGAAAACGAAATTAAGTTTTTGGCCTAAATACAAAAAAAGAAACATGAGATAATCAAATAATCGGATTCTCTGGTCTAGGAACAAGAGCAAACTATTTTCTCGGGTACACTCCAACAACCCGAATATTGAAATTTCGGGTTTTTTTTCTCTGGCTGGCTGGTTATAAACGATTTTAAGTAATTGATCCATGAAGTAAAGTTAATGAGCCGAATCTAGTTCCAGAGCAACAGAAACCAGAGAAAGAGAGAGAGAGAGAATTTTCTTCACCATTTTCAGATAAGATGTTTTTTTTTTATTACCATATATTTGTTTTGGAATTTTTTTTTCCGGGTACTTTTCGGGAACCTAGAAAAAAAAAATCTCAAAATTATTTCAATTTTGATTTGAATTTTTTTCTCTTGCTTCAAATTCCCGGGAACCATTGAACGAGGAGAATAGATAGGAAAAATGAATCGGTTTCCTTGTAGTCGGGTATTTTCATTTCTTTTTTCTAGCAAAAACTCGGGTAACAATTTCCTTGTATCGTCCGAAGAAGAAAAAAAAACTGTTATTTCAGGCAAAAATTATTTTAATGATAAAATAAATTTTAAAAAACAAACCAGCGGTTAAACGTGTGTTGTTAGCAGTGTCATTGTTCATTATCGTTATCGTGTTATGTTGTTCCATTTGGAACAACCTGAATCCAAAAAAAAAAGAAAAAATGATTCGGAATTCCGTTTCGAAAGGAACCATTCTACTGATGCAACGAACACTGGCAAACAAATATTTTTTCCAGGAGAGTTTGACTTGTTCCAACACCAGAGAAAAATGACAAATTTTTTAAAAAAAATTTCATTTCATTAAAAAAAAAAACTAAACGACAAAACAAACCGGAACCGGGCTTCAGAAAATTTTTCATTGTTCTAGCCTAGAACCAAGCAGTGCACAAACAAATTATCAATTCAACCAAAAACCCCTAGAAGCGGATTTAAAAAACTGAAATTATCGTTTTTTTGAACCAATTTCGGACAATTAGTTTAGGTAAGAGGAACCTAGCTCAACTTGTCTAGTCTAGCTTGACTGTCAGTCAAACTACAGCTCTAGCCATGCCATGAGACAAGAGTAAAATTTTTTGCGATTCAAATAAAACAGGATTTCTTTTTTTCAATATATCCGAATTTTTTGGGAAAAATTGCTTGAAAACATTGTGCAAAACCAGAGTCAAACTTGAATTTGACAATTCAATTCTGGTTTCTCTGGCCCCATTTAACAAAAAAAACCACAATATCTGGTATTCTGATCATATTTTATCATATTGAACCCAGTGGTAGAATGTCTTTTCAGAAAGAGAAAAAACTTTTATTTTTCTCGCTGTCGGGACCGAACGAAAATATTCGGGATATTCGTGAAGAATGTTAATCTTAAATCGGGTCTATTCAATTTTTGTTCCATTGATGTTCTTGAAATGTGAGAATTCTTCTTCTTCTTGGGAACAATGGGGACTAGAAAAAAACAAACAAACCTCTGAATTGATTATTATGAAAGTTCTTCATAATAATCGATTACGTTTTTGTTCTTCCCAACGCCACACAACAATAATGAATGGGAAAAAAAAAACACCCAAAAATTCTATTAGTCAAAAAAAAAACTTTTTTCTCTAGGTTCCTAGTCGGGGACCCGTCGTCGTCCCAAAAAAAAAACACGGTCTTAGATATGATTGTTTGAAATACGGTTTAGGTTTGTTTGCTTTTCCGTTGTTTTTTTTTTTTTGGAACTAACCTAAAAAAGTCAACGGTTTGTTCCGGAGCTGGGGGCAAACAAAGGACTGAGACCAAAACAAGGAAACCCAAACCGGATTTGTTTGTTTGAGAGAAGCAAATAATAATAGGTCTCATAGAAAAAAAAAAATGATAGATCAGCTTTCTCGGGCCATTCTGGGAAACGGGTCTCAGGTTAATAGGCTACCGTTTCCATGCTTTGAACGTAAACGTTTTAAATTTTTTCTTGGTGTTCCCTAGAACCAAAGAAATTTCCCAAGATTTTTTTCCTTAGGTTCCATTAAAATCAAAGAATCATTGATTAGAGTTTTCCTTGTTAACGAATAATTGACTAGTTGTCTTCTTGGATCTTGTTGAGAAAATTTACGCTTGGTAAATCATCATCATCATCATGATTGGATCATAGGGCCCTATTGTTTCGACTGAAAGTGGTTGGCGGAGAAATTTTCTGTCATTCTTGGGTGTTTAGTGAAGCGTGGATTGACGATTGTGTTTTACACGGCGCATATTAACAACAAGAATATCCGAACCTACAAGAAAACTGTCGTAAATTTTCTTCTCTTGGAACATTCCCCTTCTCCCCCCTGCCCAACAACAAATGAGTATTCGTATTGATCCAGAATTTTCTTCGCAGAAAAAGCATCATGACGTTCCAGTAATGATGAGAAAGTTCCATTAAAATGGTCTCTTGATTCATTATTAGATTTTTTTGCTTCGGACCAAAGAAATATTCCTCGAAGAGTTTCCAAAAGTTGTTCTTGGGAAACAAAACAATTCAATGTTAGACTAATGGCTGTTGTTGCTGTGGTGGTGGTAGGGACTCAATTATCGACCCAATTCATATAAAAGATGGGTCATTCATTAAAAAAAAAAATTTCTTGTAATAATAAATTCTCAAATAATAAACCGATCGAGACAGAGGAATCCGGATCTCTCTCTCTCTCTCTCTCACTCACTCCCTAGGCCCAATAAATTCTTAGGCCTTTTGGTCAAAAAAAATAGGAAGAAAATTTCTATAAATTTTAATTTTATTACACCAAAGGAAGTAAATTATTCATCTAGAATATGTATTCGTATCATTCGATATCTATTTGGAAATGTTCCCAGCACAGTACAGGGTTTCCAAAACTTTAATTCATCTGTTTGGTTTGAATTTGTTTTCGCTCCAACCACACTCTGAGCTCTCTGTGGTGGTTTGATTGACATTTGAAAAGAAAATCTCGGACCCAATGATCAAGAATACCCAGAAAAAAAGAAAAAAAAAACTCATCACATTGATTGAACTGAAAGCGAATGTTTAATAATTCAGAAGAAAACTTTGATTGACAATCTCTTGCTTGGGTGAGAGAACCCTAATAATAAACAATCAAATTTTTGATCAGCCATCAAGCATCAGCCATCGCTCCTTTCTATTCGGGCCGAGATCTCTTTTTAATCAATCGATCAATATTCGGTTATTCTTATCAAATTATAGAGGCAGGTTGATTTTCACTGAGATCCGGTATTTGGCAAAACGCATCATTACTTGTCTTGTAGATTTATGATTTACGAAAGTTTTTCTCTTGTCTTACACCAAACAAACAAACAAACAAGGTTTGTTAAACCATCATCTAATACAATCAATGAATGAAGCAAAAGCAATTAATCAACCCTAAACCAGAAAAAAAACCAGAGAAACCAAAGGAGCCAAAGAAACCAGAGGAGCCAAAGAAGCCGAGGGAACAATTTAAATCAGATTTCTACCCCATCCACAACTACCACCCATAATATTCTTTTGTTATGGAAACAAAACAAATAAGTCAAATTTATAGATGTTTTTTTTTTTAGCCTGCTGAGACTATATGGGACTTAGTTCTACTAGAACAACTATTTTCTTGGGTTCGAATCATCTGCGTCTGTCCTGGGTACCAGAGAACTAGGAATGAAAACCCAAAAAAAATGAAGTGTCAAAATAATAAGGTCAATTAGCTGTTTGCTTTTCTCTCTCTCTCTCTCTCTCTCTTGGTTGATCAATTTATTTTCTTTCTAGACCCAGCCAAATCGATAATGGGTCCCGATAATTTAACAGAAAAAAAAACTGTAATATCAAGTTCATGTTTGTTTGTTTGTTTGTTAGTTAACCTAATAATAAATTGAAGACCAAATCAAACGATTGATCCAAAAGAGAAAGAGAATCCAAAAAGATTCTGGGCCTAGAATCAAGAGCTGTTTTTTTTTTCTTTAAAAACATGAAATCCTCTTAAAAATCTTGGTCTTTGTTTAACGGTTGACGTCTGTTGAGATTCAACTTGAGAACAACCAAACAGAAAACACTAATCTCGGCTTTGTCTTTTTGTTAGAAAACTTTCCGGGCAACAACCAAAACGGTAAATTTATCATTTTATTTAAAAAAACTTGATCGATTTATTTTGTTTGAAAATTTTTTTTCAAGATTTTCAAACAAAATTTACAAGAAATTTTTTTTCAGAAACTCTTTGAATCCGTTTGGGGTGCTTGAATGAAGATTCTGTTCTAGGGTCCTAGAAACTGAAAACTGGTTGTTGTTTTCAATTTTAACAGCTAATAAATTCAATTATTAGCCAATCAATCCATCATAATTTTATGGGAAGAGTCAACAATGATGGAACATTGGAAAATTGACTTTCCATTGTTCCATCAAGGCTTCTATTTGACTTTTTGGGTTTTTTTTGTTTTGTTTGAAAACAACAACGGAAAACTAGAGTTCGTTTTTGGTTCTCAACCCAAAGGCCCAAGTTTCAATCAATTGATTTGTTGTTGTTTTTTTTCTCTAATTTTGTTGAGATTGAATTTTTTTTTGGGGATTGATCCATTCAATGGTCTCATTCAAAAAAAAAAAACTGGTGGTACAAAGGTGAACTTCGATACTAGGGCCCTCTGTCTCAGAAAGACTCGAGTAGAGTAGCCAGAAGAAAGAAAAAAAATTCGATTGGAAAGCAATAAATTTGAATAAGAAATCAATCGATTCTATCGAACAAATATCTTTGGTCTCCAGGACTCGAGATGTTCGGTTTTGTTTTTTTTTTATCGATTCCAATTACAAAATGCATATTATTTTGAGAAAATTTGATTCGATTTTTTTTTTCAATCGATCTCACAACTTGAGCTTATTGAATTTTTTCTCAAAGAAATCTCGAGAATCGAAAAATTTGACTTGAGATTTGCTAGGCTTCTTTTAGAATTGATCCAGTTAAGATTTTCAACACACTCTTATCTGCTTATACTGGCCACTAGTCCTAAAATCTAGGTCTAAATAGGATAGAAAGCTTTGTGTTTGCTGGTTAACCAAAGGTTTATTATGGTTAGTTAGGTTAAGATGATAAAAATTATTTGATCAGCTTTCAACAGAAGTCATCTGAATCTAGCCGAATGAAAAACCTCAAACAACTGACCAACCGAAAAGATAGTCGCTGACCACACCAAAAAAAAACTGACCGACCGAATATTAACAAAATGTCTTTCATTCAGCTTTCAGACTGTGAACACCTGTGTTTTACGGAAAAAAAAATTCTTATCTTTGGCAGTTGTAATGAGCTGGAAGGTTTGTGAATAACCCTCTTCTGTTGATGGAGCGCCATCCAAATCGGCAGAAACATGACTGGTACCAGAGAATGGCTTCTAGATAACACAGATAAAATGGCCCCTGGGAGCCATGAAATTATCTTGTCTATCAATTTGGTCAATTTTTATTTATTTTTGAACAAAACATTTCTTCAAATAAAAAAACAACAACACAACGGCTATGGTGATGCTTGTGATTGTGATGGTGATGAAAAGAACATTCATTAAATTTATTAATACTTTATGATACAAAAATATAAATTCAGATTTTTTTTGAACAACATTGGAGAACAAACAGGATTAAGAGAAAAACAAAAAACGCCATGTCATGAGGGTGACTTGATGCCACAGCTGATTTTTTTTTGATTGCACTTGCTATTGCACTTGTACAGTGTATGGGAGGAGGAGGAGGGAGAGAGGGGCAAGGGGGTTGAGCCTGAATCGAACGTTTTCAGGTTTAATCACAAATTAATCGATTTTTTTTTCTTCAATGTTTGATCATTCGTGATATAAAA
>JAVLUE010000495.1:0-163615 GCA_034190945.1 Octodonta nipae
AAAAACTCGCTCTCCAATTATTTTTTTTCTGTTTCATTATCATATTATTGATGCTAGAATGATTTTTTCTATTTTTTTTTTTTACTATCACATTCAAAATACATGTAACCATCAAAGTTCATGTTTTTAAAAAAAGAAAAAGAACTTTTTTTCAAAATTGTACGAAAATTTCGATTCTTATATACGGTGATTGTTTGTTTTTTCGTTGATTTGTTTTTTTTCTCTCTATTTTATCATCATTTTGATTATTTAGTGCAATAACTTTAATAATAATCCGGTGCAAGGGCGTGTTTTTTTCCGTTAAACAATAATGACCGTAATTTTTTCGAAATGACTGCGGTAAATCTATTTTGTTGAAACAAAAAAAAAAAAATCTTCTGGAAAGTTTCTATTTTTTTATGGAAAGAAAATCTAAAACAACAAAAAAAATGTGTTATGTTATTGAATAGAAAAATTCATTATCGTTATATTTGTTGTTGCCAATTACTAGTATTGTTTTAAATGTGGTTATTTCTGTTGCTTTTATAAATGTTTGTTTTTTTTGTTGTTGTCGTTGTGTGGTTGTTGTCTAAATTCTTGTCTGATCCAACTAATATGAAAACCGCAACCAACAAATCAAAGCCATATTTTAAATTTCTTATTGTCTTTTTTTAAAATGAACAAAATGCTTTGATTCTATTAAAAACTAGAAAAATATAATTATTGAGTGTTTTTTTTGTGTGTGTATGCAAATTTTGTAGAAACTAGAAAAAAGAATTGTTTTTTGTGCTGTTGATTCTTGTCTCGTTCTATTTAGATTAATCATTTTTCATTTTCTACCACCAAAAAAAACTGTGACGTTGATCAAAATTCTTTGAAAAAAGTTCGGCTCCAACTTTTTTTTATCAGAAAAAAAAATAAACCAACAAAGAAGAAAAAAAAATTTAAATAGAAGTATTGTGTGAACTAGAAAAAAAATGACAAAAAAGCCAAAACAACGTTGATTCAGTTGATTCAAGATAAACAACGCATTATCATCATTAAGAAAAAAAAAACACTTGGCTCGATTTGGCTTGGTTCTTGTCATTTAAATCTGATTATTGTTATTTAACAACAACAAAAAAAAAAATAAATAAACAACGTGATGTGGCTACCAACATCAGAATTAGCCTGAGGAAAACATGTTTGAGATTTTTCTGGTTAGATGAATTTTTGATTCCTTGATTCTTTTCCCAAAATACTCTTAACGATTAAATTTTTAACTCGATTAAACTCGAAAACACAACAATAACAGCCAAAAACGAAAACTACTTTTCACTACGACGAGTCTAATTGATTTTTTTCTTTCATTTTTATTACCATTTTTATTTTCCGCTTTATATACTAAAAGTCAAAAAAAAAAACTATTATTATTAATAAAAATTACGTTCAAGAAAGAAAAAAATACAAAGAATCATTATTGAATTACAGCCTAGACTCAAAATCATAATAACTATTCACTGCAAACAATCAAAAGAAGAAAACGTATTCTATTAATTGATCACTTCAATCAAGTGTGCGGTGGCTCGACAGAATATATTCTTATTTCTAGTTTTAACAAAAAAAACAAACAAAAAAGATGGAAATTTATTTTCAAAACAAAATACAACACATTTAAAAAAAAAACTCACTCATTCTCAAATTTTGAATTCAATTTAAAAACTTTATTACTTTATTATTGAAAAATAAGAATATAAAAGTAAACGAAAACGAAAAATAATAATAATAAAAAACATCGAGAAAAGAAGAAAATATGAAACTCAATTTTTTGATCATAATTCTGAAGTTCTATACCTATGGGATATTATCGAACTCAATATGTTTCCTGGGAATATTGGGCAACATTCTAACATTATACATTCTCAACTCAAGTAAAGGTTTGCTTTGTTTTGCAAAAAAAATTTTTTTGTTTCTATGTTAAAGCTATATTTGTTTTTATTGTTTCAAATGTAACATTGAAATCGTATCGTGAAATGATGTAAAAAAAGCTCAGGTTCAAATACTATCAACAAAAAAAATAATTTATTACAATCATTTTGAATTTATTTTGAAATTATTCCAATATCGTTTGAATTTTTGAGAATAATGAAAAAATGCAAATGTTCTTTTGATGTTTGTTTTTTTTTCCAGTATTATTTCTTTCTTCTCCACATTTAAATTTTCAACTTGGAAGCAAAATTTATTCACAAAAAAGACAAGTTTTCAAACCTAAAACCGTGAAACAATAGAGCAAACAAACAACAACAAAAAAGCTTTTGAGTAGAAATTTATTTTCAAAATTCATTATGCAAATTTATTTATTTTTTCTAAAAAAAATTATTAAATAATCACATCATCTCTATTTTTTCAAATTATTCAAATTTATCAAGCAACGGTTTCTTAATTGAAATGCAATAATCAAATTACATTGACGTAACGGTTTCTGATTTCCAATGAACACTTTTTACCATTGGAAATTTTTCTCTGAAAAAGAAACATTGAATGTTAGTTTTATTATTTTTGTTCTGTTATTTACGGTCCAAATATGTGAGTTTGATTTCAAAACCATCTTCCCAAATCATCGGCTAATAGAACAAAAAACTAGAACAGAAATTTGTTATCAAATTTGAAAATCACAGGGGCTTCAACAGGAAAGAAATGTGAATTGACAAGGCATATGACAGCCTTCACAACCAAAAGTTTTCTCCTGGTTCAATTTGACAAATGATCTCAACCTCGAGAGAACTGTATTTTTTTGTTTGGGAATTTTTTTTGTTTGTTGTTGTTCAAATTTGTACAGAAAAATTATTTGACTTTGGCACGTTTTCAAATTTATAAAAACAATTGAATTTACTCTTCCGATTGTTGAATTGCTGTTTCTAGCCTAAGAGTTGTAGGGTTTGATTGTTGCCAAACGAATTTTGAAATTCACTAGAAGAAAGTTTTTTTTCAGATGATTTTCAATAGAGTTTCAAAATAATCAAGATAATACTCGATGAATTCAGTTTCTTCAATCGGTCATGATTAAAGTGAGAATTTTTTCCAACAATTTTTCAAATATAATGTAATTAGAATTTTGTCCTAAATGAAAAACCCTTGCGAGCAGCGTGTCTACGCTACTCATTACTATTTTGGTCATTCGAGTTTGGCCCCTTGCTTAGCAAACAACATAATTATTATTTCTTGCTATTACTCAATGATTTTCTTATTTCTAATTATTATATAATAAAATCCTCACATATATTCTAATTCTAATTGATTTTTTCAACTTTTCATTTAAAAAAAAATAAAGTTGAGTTTTTTTTTAACAATTTTCACACTGAAAATTTTGTTTTATTTATTTATGAAATTCATACCAGTAAGTATATATTTACAGATAATGTAATTCGCGCATCATCAAAATCTTAGAATAAATAAAAATTTTAAAATTCAATCCTAAAATGATAAAATATTAAAAAAAAAAAAGGATTTTTAAAAGAAATAAAATTCAAAGCTGCTCTAGTTAAGATAAAAACAAATTCAAATTTTACTATCTCATTAAAGAGATTTTCTCACGGTAACATCATCATGCAGGATAATTTTCCAAAGAAAACATTCGATCACCCTGTTGTTTGTTTTGATTTGCTTGTTATAATAATAATCTTTTTGGAAGATTATCGGAATTATTATCAATTCAATTCAACCTGACTGGTATACTTGTATTTGTAACTCATTAAAATCGATAAAACAAGAAATATTCTGAAAGCATTTTTTTATTGATTAATGATCTGTTCTAAGTGCGTTTTTTTTAACGATATTTTGGTTTATGTCGTGATGTACGTTTTTCCATTTTCAAATTAACAAGTTTATGTGGTTCATTCGATACTTTCATGAAACCTATCCACAGTTTGAAGAAAAAGCGTAGACAATGATTTGCTTCCAACAAACAAAGGAAATATTTTCTTGTTTGTTATCAGCCTATCAATAAAAAAAAAGAAAATTTTCAATAGAAAAACTTCTCAGTTTTGTAATTATTTTGATTATGTTGATTTTAGTTTTTCGTGTTAGATTTTGTGTTGATTTACCACGAAAAAAAAAAACCTGACCAACACTGAAGATTAAATGAGTTTTTTCCTCTTAATATATTTTTTTTATTGTAATTTTTAATAATAAGAATTTTTTTTTGTAAACTTTTGTATAGTTTTTACTTCAGAAGCTTTATTTTTTCTCTGCTTATTATCTTGTATAACAAACAATGAAGAATCTATTTGAGAGGTAAAAAAAAGCAATTTAATAGAAAAAATGTTTACTGAATAAATTTCATTAAAAAAAACTTTCATAATTTTAAAAATAAAATGAAAATTCAAATTTTTTTTGTGTTGTCTCTATAAGACTGACGTAAAATTTTTAATATTGTTTTTATTGAGTAAAATAATAGTTTTGTGGTTTGTTACGTAAACAGTTCATTGGTTTGACAAATTAAATGATACAATCATACTGTTGTTTTGTAAGTTTTTGCTTAGTTTTATTTTTGTTATTTTTTTTATTTGTTATGAAAGGGTTGAACGTAAGTTTCAATATCTCTTTATACGGATGAAGGATGATTTAAGTTATGATTTTCTATCATAAACCATGCTTCATCTCTATTTTATTTAGAAGTTCAAAAAATTTTGATTCACAATTTGGTGTTTATTTAATTATTTCTTCTTGTCGATTATTATTGATCTTGAATTGTTTGCTGAAAACATTGAAAATTTCAATTCACAAAATCGATTGGTTTGGAATTAAAATGAAATTAAAAAAAACTCATCGAAAACCTATAAGTTTTTTTTCCTTGTATAAAATTTTGTGTTATGACAATGGAGATGGAGAAAGAAAGAAAGAAAACCGATAAAAAAAGATTTCGACTTGACTATCTTTAGCTAAACAAATATTTGGAATGATTCTTTTGATTTTTATTTTGTTTTGCATTCTGTATTGTTGATTTTTTTTCTCTTTCTCATGGCTTGAAGGTGTTTGTTGCGTGGCAACAAATATTAATGAAAATTTTTTGACATAATAATGAAGTTTTTTTTTCTATTTTATTTCTTGAAATTCGAATCCAAAATCTTTTTTTTTTTTTATTTGAAAGTTCATTAAAATGTACCGAGTCAATATGGTCTATAAATATTATAGTTTAATTTTATTTTATATATTGACAATAGCAGAAATAGAAAAAAACGAGATGATAGTTTAGAATTTTATTTTGCATCGTCTTCTCTTAATCCTTAGTGTTGGTGAAGTCAGAGAATACCAGACTGATCTCAAATTCCTTGCTCCCTGGAAACAAAATGTCAAACTAATTTTTTTCACAACTTGTGTCTCAAAATTTTCAAATACATCTGAAATGATGACTTATCTAAAACATAAACTAGAGAATCGGTTTTTTTTTTGGTTGTTAGAGTGAACAACTCTTTACACATTGTTATTATTTTTTATATGAAAAAAAGTTTTTGTTTTATTTGTTTTGTTTGTTCACTATATATTTCATTTGTTTGTTTTTTTATTCTTTTCATTTTATAAAGTTTTCATTTGACGTTAATTCTACGTTCAATATTCAAATTATTGCTTTATAAAAAAAAACTCAATAAAGTTGGCACATTTACTGTTTCGATAAAAGAAAATGAAATATTTTTGAAAGTGAACTCGATTAATAAAGTTGATGACTAAAAAAAAAATTTTCAGAGAATTAGTTTTTTTTCTTGTTGAATCATTAAAGCAATTGTTTTAAAAACTTGTGGCAAATGCCTTGCGGGAAAAAACACGAATTCCAATGATGAATCTTGCTCTGAAATAAAATTTATAAATTTGTTAGTTTTTTGTCGGAATAATTTGAACAAAAAGTTCCATATGTTTTTTTAAACCTAATTTTCTGAAAAATTCTCGAAAGAAATTGTTAGAAACTTGAATTAGATTTTTTGAAAAAAAAAATTTAACATAATAACCTACATATTTTTGAACACTTTAACACCATTATTTTAAACATTTTTTTGAAAATTTTTCATTTTAGAAGTAGAGATTTAACTGTTGAGAAAAAAAATTTTAGTAGGCATTTTTTTTCTAGAAAATTGGAATCGTGTTTTGCAAAACAAAAATTTTTCTTCTAAAGAGAAATAAACTTCAAACTATATAAAAATATATATTTAAAACTTCAACTATTTACAACTATATATTGACTTCAAATAAAGAGGATTTTTTTTAAGTCACTTTATTTAGGTTACATAACATACAGCAATATATAATATGGTAAAAAAACAGGACTTTTAAGGTTCTAGTTTTTTTTGATGATTAAAATTTTATTATTTATTTTTTTTTCAAAATGTTGTCCTTCCATTGTTAACTGTCATAATTATTTTGAAAACAATTTATGATACTAGAAAATTCTTTAAATGTTTAAAAATAATTTTTTTTTTAAACGAAGTTTTTTTTTCTGATGTTTGAAGAAAAAAAAATTTTAAAATTAATCAATAGTTTCACGTTCGAATGAAATATATTACGATAGTGATGAAATAAATTTTAAAATATTTTGATTAATATGGTTGCAATAAATAAAAAAAGAAATAAAAGAAAACATTTTTTAGGTTTTATTCAATGAAACAAGCTATTCACAATCTTTCAGTGCTTCATGTTGATTTTTAGTTTCTCTTTTCACTTTTTTTTTCTACATTTTTTCGAATTATATTTTGTACTTTTATTCAAAGTTTGATTCAAAAAAAAAAAACGCTTCACAACTCTCCCAAATATAAAGCAAATAACTTGTAGAGACTTGGTTCTCTCAAAGAAAATGTTTGATTTATATTTTAATCTTTTTTTCCGATTCTTTCAATATTCAGTTTGACAAAAAAAAAAAAAAACATATGAACAACTGTTTTGATAGAAAAACTCTGATAAGTATTTAAGTTTAATAAAATATTGTGGAATTTTTTTTCATCTTTGAGTTTGGAGTTTCTTTTTTTCTTTTCATATTATTTGCTTGATAAATAGAATTTCTTTTTTTTCAGAAAACATCTAAAATGGAATAGTAAATGCTATACTCAAAAATATGCTGACATAGAATCAACAGCAACAAAAAACAGATTATTTTGATGAGCTATTTTTTTTGAATATTCTTTATTCTTGTATATAACTCAACTATAAAAACTCGTATTTATTGAGTTTTTTTCTCGATATTCAGTTTCCACTCGTTGTTATTCATCTGTCAAATTGCTTTTTTCTAATAAATATAATATCAAGTATTGTTGATAACGAAAAAAAAAAACAAAACGTTTTAAGCATTTTAAATCTGCAACCATGCCAATTGGTAAAACAGCTTAGTTAGTGAGAATCAATAAAAGTTTTAAAATGTCGATTCTTATTGATTGTTTTAAAAATTTCTTTTCTCTTTTTTCTCTAAAAATTACTCGAATACAAAATAAAAATAGCAAAAAACAATTCAAAGCTGTCAAGTGTGAACAAAACAAGAATTGATTTTCATCATAGAAAAAAATGTTTAAAAAAAACTAAATTTTATAAAATTATATTACATTTGATGTGTTTTAGTTTTGTTTTTTGGTTTTGATGTGATAACATTGGTTTTTAAAGTTTGACCAGAAAAATAATGTTTTTCTATTTATAATTTTTGTATCCTTAAGTTTTTGGGTTTTAATGCTTTTGCAAAAAGGCCAGAATACAAATAATATTAACCTCAATAACATTAAGGCTTTTCTCTTATTCCAGAAGTAGAAAAATAAAATAAAAAGTACAAAAAAGTTTTCGAAAATATATTTGTCACATCATGAAATTAAACTAAAAAAACTGAACAAAAAAACGTTCAAGATTTATCAAGTTTTGAGTCAAGAATTTTTATTTTATATTTTTATCTGTTACACATCAACATGAATCAAGTTTTTTTGACATTCTATTAAAATTCACCGTGTTTTTTTTGTTTTGTTTTTTTCTGCGAACTTGAATAGCATTGTTTTGAAACATAGATTTCCTTGTTTCACAGAAATTGTGTTTATGAATGAGTTTGAAGAATTGAGTTGTAAGTAAATTGGAAAGTTAGAAAACCTGAAAAACGCATTAGGCAGAAGCACCAAAATATTCAAACAGAAAAATTTTTTTTTCTTTTATAAAGAAACATTGAGAATTTTTTTTTATAAAAATTAAAAAAAATAGTTGATTTGGCTTAATAAGAAAGAAAAACTCATCTTATTAATTCAATAATAAAAAATATTATCAAATTAGTTTTTGCTTCAAATTCAACTAATGGAAAAACCATTAGAAATTCTATTCAAACATTAGAAAAAACAGCAATAATTTTTTTCAGAATGTAATTTATTAATTGCATTATAATTTTCATCTGATTAAAAAAATCAAATAAAAATTATTAATCTAAGAAATAATAATTCTATTTTTGTTCTCGATCGATGAACCAATGGTAAAATCATATTCTAGTCTAATTCTGTTTTTTCTTCTGATTCATTATTGAATGCAAATTATTTTTTGCAATTTAACTTAAACAGAAAACTAAATAATTCTTAAAATGAGTTCTTTCAATACAAAATGCAATGTTTTTAGTTCACATTAAAACTGAATCAGAAAAAAAATTAATTCTATTCTTCGTAAACAATCAGTCTTGTAAGTTTTTTTTTATTTATCTCTGATTTAATAGAGTTTTATCATGATTATTAATATTATTCATCAAAATTGTAAACAAACAGAAAAATACCTAATGTTAACATTTTCTAAAAAACATAAAAAAATAAAAACAAACTCAAGTCAAGATTGTTTTTAAAACAATAAAACAATTGTTTGTAATTTATTGAAAAAAAAACACAAGTTTTTATTTATTTCATTGAAAATTCTTTAATGAAGTTTAATTTAACTTTATCTTTTGAAAAATTTTAAATAAAAATGCAAATTTTTTTCTATAGTAAAAAAGGAATCAGTGGTTTGTTTGTTTGAATAAAAAAAGTTTGTTTTCAAATTACTTCGAAGTTTATTAAATCAATTAATTTTCTTGTCATTTTTTCGAAATTAGAATATAAGAAAAAATTTAGTTTTCAACTAAATTTCATTTTTAAAGTTTCAATAATACAGTAGAATAAATTAATAGAAAATAATTTTGTCAAAATAATATTAGTCCAATTCGATTTTAAGATGAGAAAAACAAAAATTTAGTTTTTTAACGAGGAAATTCTGAAAAGAGTACCGAATTTGGCAGAGAAAGTTTTCACTCGTTTTTGTTTTCTCAGTATGAAACTTTCTCATTGGAACAAATAACTCATTTTTTTCATAAACTGAAATTACTTTGGTTTAGTTGCTTAAAACAAACAGAATAATATTAAAACACAAAAGGTTTTTTTCTGATATAAAAAAATACAAAACAATGCTTGATCAGAATTGATTTTTTTGTTAACATAGAAATAGTGAAAAAAACCAGTGAAGAAGTAATCATCAGAAAAGAATGTTAATAATAAACAAACAAATAGAATTCAAAAAAAAACAAATAGAATTCAAAAAAAACAAATAGAATTCAAAAAAAAAAACAAAATTAAATTTCAAACTCATCAATTCTTTCAAAAATAAATTTGTTTTTTATCTTGAAAACATAAAGAAAAGAAACTTTTTTTCTAACTATTTAATAGAATAATATATACATAATATATAATAATATATTAAATATTTAATTTGTTTTATAAAAACAAAATAAAATGTGCTCTTCACTGCAAGGCATTTTTTAAATTGTAATCCTATCTCAATAAACGAAAAAAAACAAACCTTTTTCTGAATTCAATTTAAAAAAAAGTTTCAATTCCATTAACAGAATAAAAGAGTTTGAATTAAGAATATCAATTCAGTACTTGTGATATTTTACATGTTTAATTGGTTTAAGAAATAAAATTCAAAAAAAGCTTAACACAAAAAAGGTTTGTTCACTGAGAAATTTTAATTGAAATTTGTTTTCCTATTTGTTAGTTTTTTTATTTGAAAAAAAAACATTCGTAAAAAAAGCTTCATTTTTTTTATTTTTTGGTTGTTCAATATTTTATTTAAAATTTTGTTTTTGTGTTTGTCAGAAAAACTAAAACAAAAAAAAATCCAATGATGATGCAAAATAAATTTAAAAAAAAAACAAATTAAACTTTTTCATTCAGCACTGTGACCATGATCATTGTGAGATGTTCAGGAAAAAATTGCTTTTGCTTATTGAAATCTCCATCTACCGAACCCATCCATGATACTCAGTTTATTGACATAATGTTTTTTTTTCATCAAGAGTAAACATTGAAAAGCCTAACGTTCTAAGAGATTTCATTAAATCAATTGTTTTTTTTTGGCTCAGCATTCAAAAACTAATATTTGCCAATTACTGGCTAGCTCTCTCTCTCTCAGTATTGATCCATGAACCTTGCTTTCATGATGGCTTGTTTGCTATAATCTAATATTTTTAATGTTTCTTCATAATTAGTGAGCTTATTTTTTATTGCAAAAAAATGATGTTTTTCGATTTGACAAGTATCCAAAATATTATAACAAGAGATGTTTCCGTTTGAGTTTGCATACCACGATAGGCGTAGCCTAACATGAATCAAATGATTATTACCGGCTAGGTGAACCAGATGTTGCTTGAAAAAAACCGTTTCTGCTTTAGTCATTATTTTAGATTTTTTTATTCGATCAATATTTATCAATACTTTCCTCTCATAGAGAATAGTTCAATCGTTGAACAGATTTATTTCTAGCTTTTTGTTCAGAATTGCTTCTGTGGATACTTTTGTTTTCTTGAAAATTGTTGTTCAAATATGATGTGTTAGGCAAAAAAAGATTTTAAGAAAAAAAAAAATGCTGGTCATTATTTGTGTTTGTTAACATTACCGATTAGAACAAAACATGGAAAACAAAGAAAATTCAGCATTACAAGGTTTTCTTCTTGTTAAACAGTTTTCAAATTACAACAAAAAAACTTTTTTTCATAATCTTCGCATTTCTACTTTCTATCATCAGTTTTTTTATTTTTGACACTAAAAGTTTCTTCTAAAGATTTACTCAGTTCACAAAAATCATTAATTCTGGAAACAGCAAAGATGATTGTCCTCAGATTAATTCCCCATAGTTTTCTTTAGATTTTTGCTATTAGTATATTGCTTTCACTAACGAATCGGTTGATTGACAAGAGATTAAAATCGAGTTCTAGAGAGCAATTTTATGCATCTTTAAGATCTGATGAGCTCGAAAAAGTTTGGAAAATTGTATGTTTACCACCAATTGAATTCAGTTTCATACTGCCTAAACAACTTTAGATTGTCTATATTGATGGAAAGTCGGAAAAAGATCTGCATCTTCATTGAACTTTGTCGCGTCCAAATTCAAAAACGAATGTTTCTTTATTTTAAGGCTAAGAAACAGAGAATAAACAGTAATCAGTAAAAGTATTTGTCGTTGTTATTTTTCGATTTCGTTTCTTAATGTTTTTCTTTCTTTCTTTTTTCTCAGCCTATGTAAGAAGCGCTTTTGAGCCCAGATGATTGAACACAATCTGTCTCAAAGAAAAAGTTTTGAATAACAAACTTATTGTTTTCTAAGCTCTGAACAAAACACAGCAACATTGTCTTATAAATTTTTCTATTCATTTCTTTGGGAAAGTGTCTAGACTTTGAAACGATAAAGCAATTGTTGTTGGAAACTTTTGGACATTATTTCATTTAATTATGCGCCTATTTCCACAGCACTTTATGAATGAGAAAAACCTTTTTCCGAGTGAGAAAAACAATTAAATTTTCTCTGAATTTTGGCAGCTAAGACTGAGAAAATACTCCAATTAAAATATTGCTCAGCTAACGAAGAAAATCCTAAAAAAATCTACTGATTGAGTTTAATGAAAATTAAAATTGTTTTTTTTACATTATTTAAATCGATTCAAAAAAATAAATAAAATGTAATGTTAATCTTATTAAAAATTAATTCAAAAATATTTTCTTTATACAAGTATGATTCCTGACTTTCAGACTTATTTTAATTTTTTTTTTTTTTTTTTTTGAATGAAAAAATTCTTTACAAAATGTGTTTTCGAATATATTGACGCTTTTTTTCAACCAATTAACCAAACAAAAACCTTAACTTAAAGTCTTAAAAAAAATATATATTTTTTTTTATTGACGCCGTTTGTTTTTTGAAGTAACAGTTTTTTTTTGTTATTGAATTTTTTTTCATAGAAATTAACTGTTTAAAAAATACAATTTGGACAAAACTTAATGACATCAATACTGTAATATTGATTCTGTTGATTGAATGGATCAATAAAAAGTTTTTTAAAAAAAAACTTTTGGCTATTTTCAAATAATTGGAAAACAAGGAAACTTTCATGATTCTCATTGGGTTGTTGTTTGTTTCCTTTTAAATTTCATTAGCTTCATCAGTAAGCGGTTTTTTCTTTCTTTTTTTTTGATTCAAGCTATTTTCCCAAACCGTGATTTTTGATGTTTTTTATTGAAAAGTTTTTGTTGTTTTTCTGTTTTATTTGGCCACTAATTTAACTTGACAATTTGATCTTTGGTTTCTTCTCTAGCTTTTTGTTAATGCAACAGAATTTTTTTTTTGAGAAAAACAACCAAAAACATTTTTATTAATTGTAATGATTGTTGGCTGATGTTTACGATACATTTCAGAGAGAAAAACTCAAAATTATTTTTGTTTTTTTTATATTTTGATAATAAATAGGCCAACCAACATTGAAAAATGACATTGGCTTCTTTCCATTCTATTTTTTTCTAAAACATAAAACACCAAAAACACTGGAAAAACAAAAACGAAATAAATCAAAAATTCTTTTAATTTGTTAGGCAAGCCCCAGAACACAAATTGATTTGTTTTTCTCTTCACAACCGTTTTCGAATTGTTTCAATTAAAATTTATTTCTGTTCACAAAACAAAAACAGTTTAAATTTTATTTCAATTAATTTTTTTTTTTTTTTTTTTTTTGCTGAACTTCTCTCGAATTATACAAATTTATTGCATAGAGTTTTTTTTTCAGTTAAATTTTCAATTTACATAAACTGTTTTGTTGAGTTTTGTTTGTTCAATATGAAACATCATTCTCATATCATTTATTAGATGAAAAAAAATTTGTTTTTTTTTGAATTGAAAATGTTATCTGATATAAAAGAATAATAGATTTTGGATTCAAAAAGAATACCGGATTCTTTTAGATAATCAGGTATTTTTTCTCTCTTTTCAAGCTGATACCTTTCAGCTTCTCAAGAGAAAGATGTATAAAACCTTTGAGAATTTTTGACATCTTCTTCTTAGTTTTTTGAGCAAAAACAGAAAAAAAACAACCTGCCAGCTATTTGTGACATTCGTGCAAATTGAAATTAGAAAATTTTAAACAAAAAAAAATGTCAAATTTGAAAAAAAACTGATTTTTTTTGTGATTTAAATGTCAAGTTCAAAAATAAAAAATTTATAGAAACTTGAATTTACCTCTAAATTTGCGTTGAAAAGCTCGCTTTTTTTTACACATAAGAGGAGTTTAGTGCAAATATTTTTACACAATAAATTCAAAAAATAATTCTAGTGTGGAAAAAAACATACGTTTTGTTATTGATTTGTTGTCTACCGCTCTTATAATCAAAAAAAGCTTATCAACGCGAATTTAGAGTAATTCAATTAGGTAACTCAAGAAAAAGTATTTTTCTTTCTTTCTAATGATTAACTCTTATCAGACGTAATTTTCTTGCTTGACTTAGACCTAGCGTTATATTAATAATTTAATACTGCAGCAAAAAATTATTAAAAATAATTTTTTTGAACAAAAAATTAATTTAAACTTTAGAAGAAATATTGAAATTTTATTATTTGTTTTTTTTTTAATAATTAACTCAAATAAAATGTATCATTTTTCAATCAAAAGTTCGTTTTAACGCAATCTCTTAATCGGGTTTACACGTTTTAAGACTACTGCGCAAAATTATTTTTGTCAAACCGAGTAGTTTCACGATGTCAAAAAGAATTAATTTAAGTCCTTGAGTTGAAATTTTAGGTTTTTTTTTCATTCATTTCGTTGCTTTCTCTCTTTCTCTCAGATCTAGTTTATATCACCTCGACAATCACCAAACGTCGGACTTTCACAATAACATATACACTGTGTTTTTTTGAACCCTGAACACCATTAAAGAAAGTTTTTTTCTTTTCTTTTTTTTTTGAAATTAATTTATTATTTATAAACAGGGAGAAAAATTCTGAATTCATTCACACATCATCATCTATTTGGAAAACTTTTAATTCAAAAATAGTTAGAATAAATTTCTTGATTCGCAAAAAATTAAAAATAATTGATTAAAGGAATGTTCATAGAAGATTTCAGTTCAAGTTACCACCAAAAATTTTTTCTTTTTGTTTTTTTGTAGATTTGGTAGTGTAATTTGATTTTTTGATTTTATTAAGTTGTCAACTGTGTGTGTGTGTGTGTGTGTGGTTTGTGTTAGAATAGAGTGGTTTTTCTTTCGAAAAAAAAACCGAATTTAAGATTTAAAAAAAAAAAAAAACTTTTTTATGAAAGATCTTGCCACTTTCAAAGCTTTTTGGATTTGAAAAAAAGCTACAAAATTTTTCAACACTGTTTTCACTTATTCAATTTTAAAGTTAAATTTATTTAAAAAATTTTTTTTTTTTTGTTTCTTGTTGAATTTCAATTTTATTTATTTTTCATTTTTGCAGACATGCGCAGGCAACCGATCAACACTTATCTAACCATACTGGCATTGTACGACAATGGTGTTCTGATCTGTAGTATTTTATTGTTCAATATTCCGGCTATAGCCGATTATCAACGTATGGAATCGATATTATCGAACAATAATTATGTTAACCATATTGTCAACAATACCAATCATTTTCATCATAATCACGAAAATGATACCAAAACGAGTAAACTCATATCTTCCAAAAACCAGGAAAAAATTTCTCAGATTACCGACACTATGAATGTGATTCATAGGACAAGCAGAAATCTAATAGACCAAACTAGTTCATTAAAATTTCGTTTGTTCTGGAACCCGGAAACGATTGGTGATAAACAATACTTACCATTAAAAATAATGTCCAATGGTTTTGATATCGATTGTGAAGAGATTATCGATAATAATCATTATCATATGAAGAATAATAATCTATTTTCGAAGAGAGGAAAATTGGAAAACACCCGATCAAGATCAAATGATTTAGGTGACATTAATGGATCGATCAACAGAATGCACTACCACCATCCTCCATCATCATCAACATTGAATCATAATATTCGGAAAGCTTTTGGACTTGAACAGCAACAACAACCAATCAATTCTGAAACAACAACTGCGGAAAATTTAAATCTCAGTCAACTAAAACAGTGGAATAATTTTGATTGTTATATTTTATCTTGTCTTAATTCACTTTACCAAAACAATAAAACTGATTCGTTTGACTCAAGAAACATGGTCGATGTTTCAGAAAATTTTCTCTCAAAAATCGATCTCATTGATGGTTCATCAAGAACAGAAGCAATAAGAAAGAAATTTCCAAGTTTATCATTGTCATTAGATTCAATGCCTTCATCATCATCGATAATAAACCAAATAAATTTGCTTAAAAATCGTGTCGAGTATTTAGCTAGATGTCGAGATAATCTAATGAAAGTTTTGACATTGAAGCAGAAATTCTCATCATCATCATCATCATCAAAAATCGACGTTCCATACTCTGTTTATTGGTCGAATGCAAAAGTTTTCTACTCAAAAAACTCAAAAACAGATTTCTCTGTCAACATAACTTCTGAGAGAATCGAATCGAATATGTCGCAAGATTCCGATGTGACGAGTGAAAGTTTCGATTTAGACCAAAAATCAATACCAATTTGGAGTCCCTATCCATTAGTCTATTATGTTAAGATTTGTTATCCGGCTGCGTTGTTCTTTCAAACTGGATCGATTTGGGCAACTTGTTTGATAACCATCGAACGTTATCAAGCGGTTTGCAATCCACTAGTCTCATTAACATTGTCGACTCGATCGCGGGCTATCTGGGCTTTGACAATATCCTCGATAATGGCTTTCCTATTCAACATTCCACGTTTTTTCGAAGTCGACACCACTGATGATATTGTTCGGCCAACGATTTTACGTCAAAACAAAATTTATTATCAAGTGTATTATATATTTTTAAACTTAAACCTCAACTACCTCTTACCATTGACATTGGTTTTCACGATGAACATAAAAATTATGTGAACGTTCGGCGTGCCATCAAAAGCCGAAACGAACTGACCAGAGCCCGTCAACGAGAGCTCCATTTAACTACGATGCTTGTCGCCATTGTATTCATTTTCATTGGTAAGATTTTTTGTTTCAAAAAAAAAAATTAATTTAAAATTTCAATTAAAATTCGAGAAAAAAAAACACTCAGCTTTAGTGTGTACCAAAAAGTGTGTTATTGTTGCTGTTTTGTTCCAGCCAACAGAACAGTATCGCTGCTTCTCTTTCTGGGTCCTAAATTCTAAATTTAGAATTTTCTCTTTCTCTTTTCTGAATTTCAAATCAGGTTCTTGTTTGGCTTTACTAAAAAACTTTACTAAATAAAAGGAATTCTTTTTAAAGCAAAAAAACAAATTAAAAGTTTTAAACTACTTTTGACTTTTAATTAAAAAAACTGAATAATTGATTTAAAAAAAAACAACGAAAACAGAGAAAATTAATGAGAAAAGTTTTAAAACATATTCGACCAATAGATTTGCCGAATGCAAAAACAACCCGTATCCTAAATCTACCTGTTTCTTCAAATTACATCTTCTTCGTTAAAAGCAAATTTTTTTTTTCTTCTGAACACCCTGTAATAAATATTTATTTTCTTATTAAATTTTAAATTTAAAAAAAAACTCTCTGACTAACTAAAAGCTTTATGAATTATATCATATTTTGGTAATAACCATTAACTTATCAGTATATATTTAAGAATTAGAGTTTTTTTTCAAAATAAATAACCAACCAAGCACAATAATGACAAACTACCCCTATTGAAAAGCAAACAATTTAGTTAAATTATCTGACAAAAAAAAATAGGAAAAAAAACACATAAATCAATTAATGTGATTAACTTGGAAGGAAGCCAAAAGTTAAATGTTGGCTGTTAGTTGTTGTTTGAGTTTTCCGTTTAAGACCAAACAAATCTGTTTTATTTATTTATCAAAAATTTTGTGTTTGTTCTTTCTCCAGCGAGACTTGCCCATTGTTTTAATGTAGTAATGTAGTGTTTGTTTTTTTTTCCAGCAAATAGAAATTTAAATTTCAAAAAAAATAAAAACTGAAAAAACAGTTTTTTTATATATATTTTATTTTTGATGGTGGTGAATGGTGGATTAAATTTTTGGGAATGAATCGTTTCAATGGAAAGAATCGATATAGAACAAGTGAAAAAAAATCAGAAATAAAAGTCACAATGAAATTTTCCAGTTGTTTTTTGTTATCTAATGGAGGTAGCCCAATTTATTTTTATGCCTACAATTGTGTGCCTGTTGTTAGGTGATTTAGAAATTCTAGTTTGTTTTTTTTTTTTTAATCAAAGCTAAAGCAATTGGTAATTCAGTAGTGCAATTAGGTTTAATCGGTTTTAATGAGAAAGTAATTTTTGTATTTAACTAAATGGAAAAAATAATGATAATTATAATCTTAGCATGATATTAACGCTAACAATAAAAATCGTTTTTCTACTTTTTTTTCTATCGGGTGCGATTGCGGGAAAAATTTTAGCTTGTAATGCTCCAGCTTTTGTGGTTCATTGTCTGGAGCCGTATCTCTCTGGGAAGCAGAATCATTTTCTCGACATTGTCACCATCATATCGAATGTTTTGGTTTGTTTCAATTCGGCAGTAAATTTTGTGATCTATTGTATATTTGGCGAGAAGTTTCGATACAAGCTTTGGCAAGTGCTAGGCTTCAGACAACGTGGACGGCGACAGTTTCTAATGTCCAATTTTAGTAGTCAACGAATACATGGCACCAATGATAGTGTCACTAATGAAGGTAGCATCAATGATCCCAATGGCAATACCTGTATGACACTTCCATTGGCTCGAAGCTACAACGAAGACGATGATGATATTAATAATAATAATAAAAACTTTGATAGAAACAGAACCGTCACTATCATAAATCATGCATCAAAAACTCGTTGCAAGAAATATCAACACCAAACACCAAAAAAATATGAAAACCGATTGAAATTTGATGATCAATACCCGGATTCAAAAACCGTCATGACAAATGACAAAACCAACAAGGTGGTGATTGTCGATAATCAAAGCAATCAAAATACTCTAAGCAAAAAATTCTTCAAAAGTTTAAGCCATTCGGATGATGACAATTATCACAATGACCATCATCATCAAAATCGTCATCATTACCGTTATTCGAAAATTTTCAAATCAATGGAACTTGATGAGAAGGAACAAACGGAAAAAATCGATCAAAATGAAATTGTTACCATGTAAAAATTTGAGTTTTTTTTCATAATTTTTTTAAAAATAAAATTTTATTTAATTAAAAAAAATTCTTAGTAAAAAAATATCTTTTTAGTGATGAAAAAAAAATTCTTGGATTTTTTTTTTTTTTCTTTATTCAAATCAATTCAAACAAGCATAAACTTGACCACTATCGGTGGTGGTGTAGGTCAGGCCCATTTCTCCATTGTTCGGAAAATATTTCAACGTCTTAGGCTGTTTAAGCGGAGATGATGAAGAAGATGATGGTGGTGATGATGATGTTGAAAACATTTGTTCCTCATCTGGATTGTTCATCAACATCGAATTGTTTGATGAAATAATCGATTGACGTTGATCATTATTATGTTGGCTATAATGAGGATAATGATATTGATGATGATGATGAGGAGGAGGAGGATGGGAATTCTGGACAAGAATCTGTTGCTTACAATCTTCGGATTCGGATTCTTCGATTTCTTCGGTCTTGAACACGGTTGGCTGTTGTTGTTGAATTGGATGACAATCGTATATCGTTCCATTAAAATCGATTTTTGCCTCTTTCACCATCATTGCCGCGGATAATGATGATTCCTCATGACTATTATTCTGTAATGATGAATTGTAGTGATAATAGAGTTTTTGTGGTGGTGATGGTTGTGATTGTTGAATCATTGCTTGTGTTGGAATTAGTTTATTTAGCTGATCTTGAGCGCCATCCCGTGACGCCATTAAAGACTGTGATTGCAAAGAATTTGCCAAATTCATCGACAACAATGGAACAATGGATTTATCTTCTTGGTTGATTTGTTGTCCACTTTTACAACCACCTTCATTTCCCATATTGTCATGATTTTTGATCAAAGCTGTTGACTGTTGATGAGATTGTTGAATCGAAGCCATCCTGGTTTCATACCGATCTGATCGTTCCAAATGTAAGACAAGATATTCTCTGATACAAACAAACACCTTATCCCATAGAGCTGTTTTGTTTCAAATCATTAAAATTTTATTTAAAAAAAAAAAAAAAAACTAAAACTTACGCAAACTTTTGGCATTGATAACGTTCAGTTCGCTCATCACGTTGGCTATGAAAAAATTTATTCCATACAACAACATTCTCGAATGTCGTTTCTTGCAGCTTGGATTGCACTAAATATAAAAAAATAAATTATTTACTTAAATAAAAAACATAAGATTGCACATTCTACATTTTTTCAATTTTATCTCATCAATTCTTTAACATAATAATGGAACTTTCCGGGATCGTGACCGGTCGTGTCAAATGTCATCATAAAGAAAAAAAAAATTAATCTAATTGGTATTCTTAGTGAAAAAAACTTTTATTACACATTTTCTCTAGAAAATCTTTAACAAATTTGCTTGATCTATGGTACTTTCTTTTTTAAAAAAAAAATCTTTTAATTAAATCTCATCGAGGATTGTTAATCTATTTTACTAAATAAATAAAAGGAAATCCATCTTATTTAATTTATCATTATATTAAGGGAGATAAAACTCTGTCATACTTCCATGAGAAAAACCATATGGAAACCACCGTTCACCCGTCATCACATTGAACTTGTCTTCTCTATGACCTTCTCTTGTTTACTCTTGAATTCGGTTCTTTTTTTTCTAAGTGTTTAACAAATGAAACTTTTCTTCACTAGGCTATTTTTGGTGGTTAGAAATTTTATTCTTTCCTTCCTTCCTTATTGGCTTGATTTGTGTGTGTTTCGCTTAGTTTCTTATGTAGAGTTACCGACAAAGAGAAAGTAAGTTTTTCAATGTTTACCCAAAAAGAAAATTTAATAATAATAATACACAAGTATAC
The DNA here is from genome assembly GCA_034190945.1 of Octodonta nipae. Lineage (NCBI taxonomy): Eukaryota > Metazoa > Arthropoda > Insecta > Coleoptera > Chrysomelidae > Octodonta > Octodonta nipae. The sequence continues at coordinate 20,340 of JAVLUE010000495.1, forward strand.
AAATACATTTAGTGTTATTACGACTCGGGTATCATTAATTGTAATTGTAAAATTATCTGATGATGGTCGTGGTGGTGGTTTTTTTTTTCTTCTTCTTTTCGGAACTTTTCATTGAAGAGAAGGAAAAAAAATTATATTTAATAATATTTTATATTGGTTTTTTTGTTTACTTTTCCTATTCAACCATACCACCGAACCACCACCCTTCATTACCGTAACAGATATCATTTTTGTTTGTTGTTTGTTTTTTTCCCTGTTTTCGGGTTAATCAAGACCGGTATAATAATAATAATAAAATGATGATGATTATCCTTAAACTAAACAAACATAAATGGCAAGAGAAAAAAATAAATTAATTTTTTTTTTCAAATAAGTAAAACAAAGTTTACTAAATTTCAATGGAAAAAAAACTGGCAACAGCTTAAACGTGCTTTTCAATTGATCTTACTAATTTCCATCATTCATTGGGCACTGTTTTCCGCTTTTTTGGATATGGTGTTAATAATGTTTTTTTTGTTTGAATAAATCCTAGAAAAAACTGGTAGAATCTGCGTTTGTAACAACGCTCTATCGCGATCAGTTTCTTTTCAAGCTAGAAGCTTTAGAAACATACACACACACAAAAACCCTTTCAAAATAAATAAATCATTTGGTTGTTGTTGTTTTTTTTTCTCTTTTTTCATGTTCTCTCACAATGATTGATCAAAAAACAATTATTTTTGTTGTGTCAAAGGGCAAAGTGAATAGGTAAAGTCAACGTGATTTTGTTTGGTGTTGAACAAGTGTTCAAGGTAGAAAGGAAGAAATATTAATGGAAATCTATTAGAATGAAAACCAAAATACACGGACAATATCTTATGAATGGATGTTTAAAAAAAAAAAATAAACTTTCGTGTTGAACTTTGTCTTTTTTTTGGTTAGCGTGAAGCGAGCCGCCACTTCATGTCAGGTAAGTTGAAAGTTCAATAAAATCAACTAGATCTTCTTTTTGGCTTACCTTGAAAATAGTTCGAACAATCAATGCTCGAGTCCAATGGATGATTTTCCCTATATTGATCGTAAACTGTAAATACTTGATCAGCAATTGAAATTGTTGTTGAATTTGATGTAGCATCACCTCCACCGACCATTTTTGTTGTTCCGCATCATTATGATGATAGTGATAATCGTTATGATAGGATCGACTTTCAACATCATCTCCAAATCTTCATTGAAATTTTCATCTGTTCATAGAGATTAGTGTTCAACATTGGATTTGAATCGGTCGACAATGAATCGACAACAGAAACCAAACGCATATCGGCCAACATTTGTTGTGATGATCGTTGTTGTTGAATCTGTTTACGGCATTCCTTTAGTTTGAAAACAAAAACCCTCATTACAACCATGAAATCCTGATCATCATTGAGAACTCACCTTGACCATTTCGATAAAGTTTAATTGTTTAGAGATGCTTATCGAGAATGTTTCAAACAGACTGTTTTTGACATCGAATAAGCCATTCAAATGATCATCCACTTGAAGACGAACTGTTTGCTCGATCAAATGTTGAGCATCACATTCCGGATCATCATTGTTCTCGATGTTTTTGATGAAATTGTCGAAAACACTTTGACGTAGTTTCGATATTCGCGAACAGATTGACTCTTTAAGCCACAAGTTCATGTTTTTCAAAATTATCTTGGTGTCTTGGACAAACGTATCGGACAACTCGGAAATCATATTCAATTGAGAAAGGAAATCTTCGATTGCCTAAACAAAAGAAATCAAAAGTATCAGAGACAGAGAGAAAAATTTTTTGAATAAAAACTCACCCGATACAGTACCATGTCGATCAATTTAACCACTTGATAAATAAATGGATGAGACATCAATGGTGCTAAATGATCAGGCATCTCGCTCCAAAAATTCCTCACCGATTCTTGAAGCTCTTTGACGTTGGCCAATTGAAAAGTGTCCAACACTCGTCTACAATGAGCTTGGTACATCAACAAAAAGGTCGAAAAAATCGTTGTCGGTATGGTGTGATAGGTCATTGAGGTTGATGAATCAACAAATGCTGAATAAAACCTCTGGATCATTTCCAATGTTGGATAGTTGGCTTGGAAATAGCTATTTGATTCTGTTGATGTTGCTATTATTGAGCAACATTGCTCATCAAAAAGACGTTCTATCTCTTCAAAATCATTTCGATGCAATGGGGTTGGTTGTTGATGGAAAACATTTTCCGAAACACTTTCCACTTGGCCATTCATATCGTTCGATGAGTTTTGTTTTATCGATAACAAAATCCTGTTTCGACGTTTCACATCGTGACGTCCGCTACCAGAGTTTCGAAACTTTATTTGATTCGAATGGAAATAGGCTTGCGTTGATTGATTGTTGAAAACATTTGCATTGAATGAAAGTGAATTATCATTTGAATAATGGTGAGTCAACATTGATTGCTGTTGTTTGCTGTTGTGGAAAAAAATTATTTAAAAATTATTTGTTTATTAAAACAAATTTTTCAACTTACTAGTTAAGAAAAACCGGATTTTTAGCTTCGATTTCATCGCAATAGAGATTGTATGGTTGCGAATAAGATGATTGATGATTTGTTTGGGTGATACATGGTTGATGTGTTTGTTGATGAGAATGATGTTGGCAAAAATAATCATCACTATATTGCCGAAAAAAATACTCTCCATTATGATTAATATCATCATTGTTGTTGCTGCCGCCACCGCCGCTGCCGCTGCTCTTGCAATCGTTATTCGAATTGGAACAATCGGATAATGATCGTTGATGATATTTCAAATCGGTCAACAACGATGTTGGACCACCAAAATTTTGGCTATAAACAATCGATGTTTGTTCCTTATAAAATTGAGAACCCGGTTGATACTGATGCCGTAATAGTGGTACTTGGATTGACACGAGTTCCAAGACGTCTGGTTGAAATTTTGGGAATTTCTGCCGAACCAACTTTTTTTTTTTTTTTGTTGAATTAAGTTAGAAATTTGTAATATTTTTTTTATTTAATAATTTTAAAAAAAAATTCGTTAATCTATTTACCTTGCCAAATGCTGCAGCGCCAATTGGTTTTCGACCAGTATGTTTTGTCTCCATGAAACCCAAATACTGTCGATAAATCAAACAACGAGGCAGGCAAATGTTGTCCTTCATTCGTAGTTCTCTTCAAGCCTTTTCAAGTTTGAAAAATATAGAGAAGGTTTTTTAAGATTATTACCAAAATCATAGTTTTATTTTTTTTGGTTTACCATTTCAAAGTTAGATCGTTCATCAATCGATGCTGCAACTTGAGCACCGAACGAGTGTTGGACAGATTTGAACGATTTTTGGTTGTCGATTTAACCTTGAAATTGGCTTGATAGAAGGGATGATAATGATGCGAATGATGATTGTTTACTTTTAATTGATGCAACGACGATGACGATGATTGCGGTGATGAAGGTTGTACCGATTGTCCTGATGGACAATCATCATTGATGACAGATGAAACAGAGACTTTTTCCGATAACGGTGAAAACTGTTGCACTTGTTGTTTTTCTTGAACCAGTTCCACTGTTGGCTGTGACGACGACGACGACGATGACGACAATGATCCATAATAATCCATCGTTGGAGTATTTTGATAATAAATCTGATGATTCGGTATCATAGGCTCAATTGGTTGATTCGATTGATGACGATTATCAACAATCACCGTAGTTTGCTGTGGCTGTAATGAAGATCCTAAAACATTAGCTGTTGGTTCGGTGGTATCAATGAAAAAATTTGGTTCATTATATTGGGCCAAATACATTGTAGCATTCATTTTTGTGGTTGTTGTTTTGGTCTTATTTTCCACTATTTCAGTTCAGGCTCAGTCAATCAAGGTTAAAAAGTGAAAAATCATTCAATTTCGATGGAAAGAACTCTTCAAACAAACAGAGAAAAAAAAAACTTCACCAAGGTGACGATACCAAGCACCTAGGTGCTCTAGCTTATGTTGTTGTTGATGGTTTTATTCCTCGCTTGGTCATTTGTCTTTGATGTCAATGTTCCTGATAGACAGCACCATAGGTTTCTTCCCAATATAGAATGTCAATGCTATGTTCGAATATATTTTTTTTTTTTTAATGAAAAAACAAACCGATGTTTTTCGATGTTTTCTGCTTCTGCTGCTGATTGATAAAAATAAAATTTACAAAAAAAAGAAGTTTTTCTTGTAAATGATGGTGATTTGTGTGTTGGTTGTTTTCTGCTTGTTCGGATCACAATGATGATGATGAAAATGATCACGACGACAACCAAAATGATTTTTTTTTCTTCTGAGCAATACAGCAATACAAGCAAAAAATCCTACACACGATACAATTGTGGCAGTTGGTATATTTATACAACAATCAACAGGTTAGTTGATCATCAGGTGTATGTTTTGGTTTGTTTTTTTTTTCCTCCCAGTGGATATTGCTTGTTGGTCTCAAATTGATTGTGTGGTATGTGCTTTATGCTGGTTTCATATTCGTGGAAATATAGAGTTTGTAACAAAAATAAAATATGAGTCAAGTTAGATTGTTTCACTGCTGGAACAAATTAATTAAATTTGTATAAAAAAAAATAAATTTTAACAATCTAAAGAAATAAATCATTCATTTTATTATTAGAGATGTTTGTAGTAGCTGATTATTTTATATTTTTTTTTTTTCAAAACAAAATAAAAATTTTTTACTATAAAGTAATTAAATGAATAGAAAAGAAAAACATTTTTTTTTGTTGATGTGTTTGCTTGCTTGTGGCTGTTTTAATTTTCCAAATATTGAAAACTAGAATTTTAATAAATAAATGATTTTGGAGTTTCTCCATAATAATGATGTACGTCTTGTATAATTGTTCACATTTTTCAGTTTATACAAACACACACAGGTAAATCATACAGGTATGATGTTTTGTGTTTTGGTTTATATTTTAGTTTAAAAATAATAGAAATATCACAAAGAAACATACACTCGCGCGCGCGCGCGCACACACACACATACACACGTTGGTATATTAATAACAACAATTAATATCTAAACATTAATGTGTGTGTGGGATATAAAATTAATAATAAATTTATTTATTATTGTTATTAAATATGGCGTGTGCAACAGAGTGGTGGTGGTGGTTCCTCCTTAACCGAATTCCCAAAACAAAAACACTTGTTTGAATGTTCAGGTGAAAAAAAAGCAGGTAGATTTGGTTGTTGTTGGCTTGATTTAGTATTGGTGGTGGTGGCTTTGTTTAGCCAAACTGGTGAAACAGTTGGAGGGGCGGGCACAGGAAACTTTTCCACCAACCAATAGCTGAACATTTTTTCCTTTTAATGGGAGGATTTTTCTTTTTTCTTCACGCTTTCTATCTGGCTGTTGTTGTTCTTGAATTTGAACAATTTACAAAGATTAATATATGCCCAACTTTCAATCTAGAATTGTGATTCAAATTTTTAAAATAATTTAAAAAAAAAAAATAAGAAATTAATTTTTTAATTTAGAAATGAGTAATTGTAATCAATATCGGATGGTTCAATAACAGTCTCGTTTAACGGAAAAAAGTCGGTTTTTTGTGTGTGTGTTTGTGTGTTTGTTCTTACAATGTTCTTGATAAGTTTCAAGTGCCGCGGAAGTGTTTCAAGTTGTTATTAGATCATTTCTTAGATGAGTAGCGGCAACTTTATGAGTTTTTCTCATTCATAAAAATAAAACAATTTTTTTATTATTATTATTTTTCCTTTATGATCGCTTCTTTTGATGTCCAAACAAAGGTTAATTGTAACAGCATTTTTAAAAAAATAGTTTATAAAGACATTAATTTTTGGAAAAAAGACCGCTTACCATTGATTCAACGGAAATTGAAATAAATACAGTTTTTAGCCTATCGGCACTTTGGTCAATTGACTCGATTTAACAATCGGTTCAAAATTATTGAAGTTAAAGTTATTATTGAATAATTATTAAAATTAAGAAATTTTTTTTGGCTATGTTTTCAGCAGTTTTCTAATACTAGAATATTTGATAATAATAAAACAATTTTAATTTTTTTCTTCATCTTTAATGCTTTCGTTTATCTTTCAAACGGCTTTTTTTCAAAAAAAAAACATTTACCTGTTTGCCTTTGCATTTTTAAATCTAATCTCAAATAAAATCAGAAAATAATGTCAATATTTATAATAAAAACAATTAAAAGAAAACAACATTGAAAGAACAAAAGTTTTTTTTTTAAAAAAAAAGCAAAACTCAAAGCGAACTTCAAATAGAGAAACACGACAGGATGCTGTCGCCAAGCAATCAACAAGACCATCATCAAGTCGTTTGTTCTAATAAGCATTAAATATAAAAAAACAATGCCAAAAAACTTGTAATTATTGTGCTCAAATCAAGTGGATCTATGTAACAAATCTACAAAAAAAAAATTTCAATAATTTTCCTTTGATCTAAAAACTAGAGAGATTGCCGCAGTTATTATTTGTTCTAATTTATAATCAGCTAGTTTATCAAAAATTTTTATTCATAAAAAAGTTTGGTTTTAAAATAAACTTTTTCAATCTCATTTATCAATACTAATCAATATTTTTCATTTTTTATTTTTGAATAAATGAACGTAAACGGTCTATTTTTTTTAATAAGAAAAAAAATTAAATAAAAATTTTATAATCAACTTTTTTGCAATTGAATAAGAAGAAAAAAACTAAAAAACTATCAAGTTGATGAAGAAAAAAAAATGTTTCAAGTAGCATGAAGAAAAAAAAACATGTTTCATGTTGGAAATTTTATTGACAGCTCTTCTTCTGAAGTTTCTTCAATTTATAGCTTTTTTATTAGTTTTTGCTTCTTCTTTTACTAGAAAAAAAAATTACCATTAAATTTGAAATATTCATCATTGTTTCTATGAATTAAACAACTACTAGTTAAATTTTTTTTTGTATTTATTAAGCAACCGGTAGCAATGAAAAACATGAATGTATTTTCAAGCAAAATTTTCAGCTAAGATTTGATTGAAAAAATTGTTTTTTTCCATTTCAAAATCGATTTAAAGTTGATTTAAATGATTTTTCATAACACAGGCAATAGGCTTCAGATACATAGCTTCATTTTGTCAAACATCACATTAATAATTTTTCAAGAAAAATCCTTTTCAACCAAGTTGATTAGAAAATTTTTTTTCTAGTTTAACATGAAAAAAAGTTCATTACAATTTTTAATTATTAATAATAAACCAAAAAAAAAATATGCTAATTGTATTATTTTTTTATAACATTGAATAAGAAAAAAAACATTAAAACAAAGTTTTCCAACAATAATTAAATTCTAATTAAACAAAACTATAATAACGGTTTAAAAAAACAAAATAATGAAACGTTTATGTTTACAAACAGTCAATATTTCAAAGTTTTCTTTGAAAAATAAGTGTTCGAGCTTCTATTGAAAAAAAGCTTGCTCAATGTATTTCTAAATTCAAATTTATTTTAATAAAATTTTCAAGCAAAAAATTAATTATGTTTGAAACAAATTAACTCAATGAAATTGTTTTTTAAAATTAATTTTATTAAAGCTCATAAATTTTTATAATTCAAATTTTTTTTTATTTGAAACGCTTTTAATGTTCTGAAACACCGAGTTCAAGCTTTGAATTTTTTTCAATAATTTTGAACATTCTATTCGTAAAAGGTTTAAATTAGAAATATTTCATTTTTAGAAACAATAAAAAGAAAATTTCATTTCTATTGCAAAAAAAAATTCAATTGAAAAAGCTTTTTTTGAAGTATTTTAATTTGAAAGAAAAAATTCCTTAACATAGGTTTTCGCTTCATTAAAGCATCGCTCGATTTTTATTTTTCATTTCGGCAACTTCATAGCTTTCATTTTTTTTTAAATCAATAAAATAATGAAATAATCTTGGTATTTCATCAATTTTCGAATCATTGTGTAAAAAAATGGTTTCAACCCTTTTGAGCCACAAGTTATGGTTCATAGAAAATTTTCTATATTTTCGATTGTTTGTCGGTGTTTATTGACGAAATGAACAGTGTTTGCAAAATATTTTTTTGGGTTTTTTTTTTGAGCATAGAAAAAAAAAATTAGGGTCGATGACCAAAACTTTTTTTCCCGACTTATTAAACGTTTTTTTTTTTTTTTTTTGTTTGAGCTATTATTTTGCTGTGGTGTTTGATTCAGATAATTAAAATTGAAGCGACAACAAGCCACATTAAGGTCTAAAATAGACAAAAAAAAAATAAACATAACCAATCTAGAATTCAGGTAGACCACCAAGAAGAGAGAGAGAAAACCATAACAAGAAAGTCAATTGTGGAAAATGTGAGTGTTTTTGTTGTATGCCGTGAATTACCTTTGATTATTGTCGATTTGATGCGTGTTATTTGATGCTTCCATCACCACCAGCTAGACTAGCTAATAAAACCTGTTGTTGTTGTCATCACCATCATCACCTTTCAGATGAAATGTGAAAAAGTCAGCCGAAAAAAAAAAAAAATATTCAAAAAATAGTTTTTTGTTTATTTGATCTATTTGAATAGGTTTTTTCTTTTCTTTTTTTTCTGGTCAATAGGAAAAAATATCAGGCTTCATACAATTGTTTTCAATTTTTTTTCTCTTTTCTCTAGAATTCTCTTTGAAAATCTAAAAATAAAGCAATCATGGAAAAAAAAACTATTCCGGTTTAAAGTTCATGTAAAAAGAAACCTAAAGTTTGATTCTAAAATAAAAAAAATCTGGTTTTGTGGTCATATCATAATTATTAATCTATTTTTGCGTAGAGCACTTTTATCTCCGGAAATTCCATGACCATGACCAATGATGATAATGATAATAATAATGTTAAAGTCTGAAAGTGATCTCTCCAAATACACTACGTTATGGTAATTTTTCTGAGTAGTTTTTTTTTTTAATGAAAAAAAAAATCCCATTAAACAATGCGCAAACATTAACAAGAAATCAACACTTTCTATTGGTTGACAAGTTTTTGCTTTAAATAAACTAAACAACAAAACTAAGAAGAATTCCAATCAACATTAACGAAACAGTCAAACTCAAAAACTTGGCCAACAATCGATATCAAACTGAAACTATAGAACAAAAAATGAATCAGATTTTTTTTGTGGTTGGAGCTTTGATAGTATTTCGAACCATGATAAAAATAAAGTGCTGAAGTAACTTGCTCTTTGGATTCAAGCTTCTAAAATTTTTAAAAAAAATCATTGCCAATCAACGACAAATTCTTTTTAATGTATATTAAATTCTCCGTAAAGATCTTGTATATTCACAACATGCTGAATTTTTTAGCTCGCTGATCTTTAATCAAAAGAATATCTAAATGTTTTTTTCTTCACCAGTTTAATAGCGGATTTTTTTTTCTTTAAATTTAATTTTTTTTTAATTTAAAAAATTTGAATCAATCAATTTGATCAAACAAAGCAAACACACACACACACAAAACGGCAAAACTCAACCAAGCAGAAATTTGCTTTGTTTTTGTTAATATTACACGGTTTTCATTATTATTAAATGTCATGTTTATGTTTTTAGTTTTCATTTTTCGATCGTTCTCATTGAAACGTTTCATATTTTGAAATGATAGCAACAACAACAACAACCAGAAAAAGAAAAAAATTTTCTTCTTGGCAATATCTGTTTATTAATGATGACGCCGAAGTGAAAAAATTTTTTTCTTTCCATATGCAAATCATTCGAGTCGAATGGCGTCAAATAATTTTTTAGGTTTCACCTTTCATTTTTTTTCCTCGATTACATTCGTTTGTTTGTTGATAATCAATCACCAATTTTCAAATACATTTTGTTTATTTTGTTTTCGTTGGTGAATGTAATGATGGATGGATGGCTTGATTGATCAATAGACCCAGTAGATATACATGAATCATTCATATGTTATGTATTGAATGTTACCTGTTTTTGAGCTGTATTAGTGTATTGTTGGATAAATTCTAATATTCATTATTGTAAATTTTTCATCAAAAAAATCAGGCAGGTAGGCAGTCCATATCACGATATCCAAAACAATGCTTAAACTGGGCGCCATGCGTGCAATTTTTTTTTAGTGTCGGTTTTTTGTCACATTTTTTTTTGGTTTTTTTTTCTTCTTAATGATTCAAAATAAAGATTCGATTTTGTTTTGGTGTTTTTTTTTAAACCTCACACAACACCAACATATCGTATTCAATGAAGACCACCAACATCGGGCGTAAATTAGCTACACGTTTTTTCCCCTGTTCAGAAGTTCTCCAACTGATGATGGTAACCAGAGTCAAAGTTCAAATCATTGAAACAACTGAAAGAAAGTTCCAAATTTCACAGCTAGCTTAGTTTAGTTAATTATTAGAAGAGAAAAAAAACACACTTTAGCGTAATACGAGCGTTTGTTTGAATGCCACGTATGTTTGTTTTGTAATAACTTGTAACTAAGGTAAAACAATCATTTTTTTTGTTGATAAATCTATTGGTTTTTTTCTTTTATCAATTTGAATAATTAATATTATTGTTGTAATTTAGTTTTTATGAATCATTAATCATTCGAATTGAACAGATTTGAAAGTTTTGTAAAATTATTTTTTTCAAAAGCTAAAAGCTTTCTATTCTAAAAGCTAGCCTAAAGTTTTGAAATCATTTCGAATAATTAATTTGATTTTTACAAACCTGATGGTTTAATTAAATAAATAAATTCGATGTGTTGAATCTTAAACAAGAAACAGCTATAAAATGATTTCACACTAGATTATAAATTCTTTGAATGTTGTAAATTTAAAAAAAAACAACAAAAACTAACAAACCAAGCTATCAATGTTGTTTGAGAATGGTTCCACTGCTTTCAATCAAAATGTTTGTTTAGAAAAAACTCTTATTATAGTTCAAAAATTAAACGAATTTTTACTTTTAAAAAAAATTTAGCTGACCTTAATATCTAATAAAGTATTTGGCTTGGATCTACATTATTTTGTCGTAATAATAGTTTTCGCCTGTCTGTTTTTCATTTTGTTGATAGTTTTCAAATGTTTCTTGGAAACTATAATACCAAAAACCAAACCTGAATTTTACCAACAACATCACTTAACATTGGTGGAACAAAATTTAGAAAAACAATGTCTTGATCTAAATGAATTGAATGATTACTCCATTTCAAGTAGCAGTGAAAAATGAACAATCAAAAACAATAAGAACAAATTGGTTTGAAAACATTAGAAAAAAAAATTAATAAAATAAATAAAAATAACTTTTAAAAAAACATCAATTTTAGCGTTTCATTCTTTTTGAATAAAAAAAAGTAAACTAGCTTTTCATCTTGAATCCAAGATGGCAGTCTTGAAGCTGAATTCAAAATTACGAAAGAATACTTTACAAAAGTCCAGGAGTTTCAGATGTTTTTCCAAAGCAATGTTTCAATCTGATTATTTTTTCCCTTTTTTCTCAAGAAACTTTCAGGGAAAAATTTTTCTTTTATCAATAAATCTCTTCTCTGCTTACGCTAACTATAGCTTATAAAAAATATAAATATAATTAAAAAAGATAATATTTATTGAAATATTGCAATATTTTTTCCATGATAAGATAGAGTTTTTATTAAAAATTTTGAAATATTTGAAGCTTTCTTTTTTCTGGAAAATATTGTATTTGAAAAAAGTTTATAAAAAAAATCATTTATTCAAGTATTTAATTTTTGGAAAAATTTCAAACAAAAAAAAAAACTATTGGATACGTAGAAAATTTGCAAAAAAGTTTTAATTTTTTTTCTAGTTAAATAATTAAATTTCTTTTTTTATAAATAGTTTTTCAAGTGGAGTTTGAAACCACTTGAACAAATGAGAGAAAAAGTTTTCCAATTCTGTAATTAGACTAAAGTTTTTTTCTTCTTTTCATATTAAAAAAATCGACAATCTTTTAACAATCTCTGTTCAGTTGATGTGTTCAAAGCTGTTTAGATTTAAAAAAAAATTCTGACAAGATTCTTTCAACGGCAATGAATTTTTCCATTATCGATTAAATAAAAAATTTAAAACATCTATTCATAAACTAATTCAGAATTTTTTTCAAGCTTATTCATAGAAACCAACTGAATTTTTAAGAAAAAAGCATTTGCGTGTTTCAATTTTCTAGGAAATAAAAATTGTGTTTTTAACAGAACAATTTTCTTGTTGAATAAAAACCAAATTTTCATCGTTTTTTTTTAAACTTTCAAAAATTTCTTTTTATTTAAAGCAGACTTTTTTCTTTGAAAAGTTTTTTCAAATGTTTATTTTCAAGGTTCATGCTTTTTTTCAAGAGAAAAAAATATATAAAGATTCCGTTTTTTTAAAGAAAAATAAAAGATAAATCTCTGAGGGAAGAAAATGCAAATTAAAAAAACTAAAATATCAGCAAGAATGAAATCAATTATTTTCTGGCCATAATTTTGATTTCTTGTTTTTTTTTCAAAAAAAGAACGGATCAAGTTTCTGTTTCATTTAATTCTAGAACTTTATTTTTTTTTTTTTTTGGTTTAACAAGTTTTAGTTCTTGGTAAAAAAATCTTCGAAAAAATTTTTTAAAAGAAGTTTTTATGATAAAAACACCACGAGAGTGTTGTTATTTCAGAATGAATACCTAATATATAGGTAATAAGTGATCATAAGAAATCGTCAAATTGGCTTATTTTCGAAGGTTTTTGTTGAACCAAAAAAAAATTACAAGTTCTCGAATTATTTTAATTTAAAAATCTCAAGATGAAGCATTTGAAAAAAAAAAACAAATGATATTCATTTTTCATATTTTAATTGGTTTTTCTTTAGAAAAAAATCACTACTCTTGTGGAATAATATTAAAAAATAAATCAATAGGCTCATTAATAGATAAAAGAACTCTGAGGCTTCGATTACATGACAACAGTGTATATTGTTTATTGAGATGAAACATTATTGAAATTAATAACTTTTTCTCTCATTCAAGTTTTTTTTTCCGATTCTCAATTTTTCATATCGATTTTATTTTAACTTAGATAAACTTTATAATGCTCATCTATTATTTTTTTTTTTTTTTGACTTGAAAAAATTAATAATTTTCTTCATAAAAATTCAAGTGTGAAAAACGAGAGAAAAAAACTTTCCATTATTTATTGATGTTTGTTTTCTTAAACAAAGAAAAAGTTGTTGAAAAAAAAATTTTGGCAAGAAAAATTTTTTGAAATCGAACCAACTTGATGCTTAATCAACTCGATTGTTAGGATTTAACTTTTTTTTGCTTTGTGTTTTTTTCTGCTCAATAAATTAATTTTTTTCTTTTTCTTTATTTGTTATTACTGATTGTAAATCGGTTTGAAGATTACTTTGCAGAAAGCGAGAACCAAGAAAAAAAAACAACAACAAAAATCTGTTCAGAACAGAATAAATTAACGTTCTTTCATTTTCTAACAATCAATTTTTGAAGAAAGATAAAAAAGAAGCGAGCTGTTTCCAAATAAGTCTCCATCATCATGGTTGATTAATTCAAAATGCGACAAGAATTTCATTGTTCATTAGAATTCAATGTTGTTTGGTTGGTTGGTTGTTTGTTTCGAACTCAAGGGCAACAACAATCGATATTACCATTAGAAGCCTTGTTAGCAAGGGATTGACCCATTCTATAAAATAATTGAAATCTTTTTTTAGACGATTTTAGTAATAAATTTTGTTTAATTTTAAATAATTAATTTTTTTTCCTCAGTAGCAGTTATAGTTTGTCACAGATTGTAGAACAACAATTATTGTTCAAACATAGTTCCAAAAAAAAGGGATAAATTTCAAAGAATAAGCATTTTGAAGTATAGAAAATAATTTCAAAATTAATAAAATTATCATAGTTTTTTTTTTTTGGTTAGTAGTTATAAATACAAATTTTTGGTTCTCTATTAAAACACTCATTTTGTTGTTTTCAAGAGATTCTCGATTCAAATCAGATCAAAAAAATTCAAAGAAAAAAAACATTTTTTTTTCTTCTCTCAGAACTAATTTGGATAAATTTGAAAACATCGTTTCATTATTTTCATTGTTTTAAAAATTGATTTATTATTATAAAAAAAAGAAAAAAAGTCCCAGAAACAAAATCACAATTTTGTTCACTAGAAAAAAATGCTTTTTTATAACGGTAAAAAAACAAAATGTTTCTCGTTTCTGAATGGTTATTCGGAGTTTTTTTACTCCGCAATGATATGATGGCTATATAATTCCAATAATTCATTTGAAGATTTATTTGTTTTGTTTTTTGTTTCCTCTGATAATTTCATTTGAATAATGGTTTTTTTCTGTTTGTTGTTCGTTACAATAAATACACAATATTTATAATGTAATAATATATAGGCAAAAGAAAACGAAATTGTTTCCAAGAATCAAACAATCATTTTCAAGAAGAAAAAATCGAGAAAAAATACCAAAAAAAAAAAAGAAAGAACCAAAGGCAAAGATTAGAAAAGTTTGATTGAAGGAAAAGATTCAATTAAAAATTTGTGTGTATTGTGAATGAATAAATGAATTTTAGTTTTTTCATTTGTATATTCATTGTACACCACATTCATCGGCTTGGTCTTTGTTCTTCAATTTTTTCGATGTACGCCGAATCAATGACCGACTACGAGGCTTCAAACGTGGACTGCTCGATGCTGACCCATTGGATGTATTAAGATGATCTTGGCTATGAGCCAAATTGGCGTGATTCGGACTGAGCGTATTAGTGCCAGCAAATTTACGATTCGAATTGACTCGTGCCTGTGCCGATGAACGTCGTTTCAGGCCTTCGGCATCGGGCATTGGTATTCGTGCCAATTGTTGAAATGTCAAAAATATGTCTTTGATATTTTGGTTGGTTTTAGCAGAACATTCCATTACCTTAAAATTTTTTTTTTGAACTTGAAATCGACGAACTAAAAATTTTTTAAACAAAACAAACCTTGGTCCGAAGTTTAGGCAACTCGCAAAAAACCCATTCGGCAACATCTTCCTTGACAACCACTCGTTTATGTTCGCTATCCAAGTCTTGTTTGTTACCCAAAAAAATTATAGGCACTTCCTAATAAGAGAAAAAAAATTGTATGAAAATCTCAAATTGAATTTTGTAACAGTCACTAAAATTAAATCTCAAAAAAAGTCTAAATTCTATGAAATTCACAGATTATCCAAAAAAAAAATCAGTTTTTTATCGTCATTTATTAATAACAATAAATACTGAATGAAATGAAATGACAAAAAACTTAGATTCAATAAAACTTAAGCCATTTCTTAAATTGAAACTTTGTGGGTGAGTGTGTTTGTCGAGCTTTAAAGTTTGAAGAATTAAAATTTTAAACTTAAAATTAAATTTAAAATGCATTTCACTTCACTTAAAAATTTCATTTAATTTTTATTTAGTTTTCTATCGGCTTGATTTATACGACAAGAACAAAACTTATCATTTAAAAACAATCGAAATTGAAAGTAATTGAAAATTAATATCTTTGAAAAAAAACGATGTGCTCGGAAAAATAGTAAGTAATACAATTTTTTTTTGTATTTTTCCGTCTCAAACACCTGGAATAAAATGGAATAAAAATAATAATAATAAACAGTTCTCACCTGAAAATCGGTTCGTATTTCTTTGATCTCCTCGAAACATTGTTTAATCACCTCAAACGAAACTTCGCTATCGATGCTGCAATCCGATTGACACAAATCACACAAATTGAATTATTAAAATGAGATTTTTTTTTTTGCAAATCAACAAAAACAAAATCGAGCATATCAAAATGTTATCTAAAAAAAATTTTCTTTAAAATTTCTATAAAAAAACTTATTGCAAAAATATCAAACAATAGCAACAAGATTGGTTGAAGCCTTATATAATATTATAATATATATTCTTAAAAATAATAACAGCTTGCTCACCTGTACACAAGAAGAAAAGCATTGGCATTGGCTATCGATAAGCGTCTCATTGCTGGAAATTGCATGCTACCTTCGGTATCAAGAAAGTCTACCTGAAAAAACAAAAATAAAGAAAAAACTGACAATTTTTTTTCCATTGGAACGACTGACTCTAATAATACCTTCAGGTAGATTGTTCCTAGGGCATAATCTTTGGTGAACAAATCCTCTACAGTTGGCCGATGTTTCTCGCAAAACGTATTGAACAAAAATCTCTAGAAAAAAACAAAAAATTCGAAAAAATCATTTTTTTTTAATTAAAATTTTTGAATTAAAAATTGTTTTTCTAACGGTTTAACTCAAAAAAGACTAAGAAAACTACCAAATTTATTTCAGATCAGCTTTTAAAGCTAAAACTTGAATGAAACTATTAAAAATATAGTTTAAAAAATTGCCAAAAGTTTTCTAAAACTCAAATAAATCTTCTCATTTGAATAGGAATTTCAAAAATCAATTGAATCATTTTGTCATTGGATTTTTTTTTTCTTCGTCGCTTCACAAAGCCTTATTAGAAGGTCACTACACTGCTTAATATTATGAGATAGATCAAAACAACACATTTATTTACCTTGAGAACTGAACTTTTTCCAGTGTTGGTGGCACCCAAAGTAACCAATCTTATGTGATATGTCTCTTGGTCTGCCATCTGTCGTTGTTGCTGTTCGTTTGTCCGTTCATATGTAAATTGAGATTTTTTTTTATATTTATTTACTATCCCGTTCCGTTGTTGTTGTTTTACATTATTACTTTATTGAGTTGTTGTATTTTTATTAAGTTTTTTGTTTGTTTGTTTGCTTCTTTTGATTGTAATCTATGGTAAGAGAGAAAAACAATTGAAACATTAAAAGAATATAGTGGAAAAAAAGTTTCTTTCTGAGTAGAGTGCCTGTGTGTGTGTGTGTTAGGTGATGGTGTCAAATGAGACAATAGTCAGAAAAAATGGAAATAAATCCATTTTTGTTTCGCTTCTACCAAAATCTATCTATCAAATTTAACTCAATTCTTCGAATTTTTTTTCCATCATCAAATAAAATAAATTCTCTGGAGTTTTTTTCATTTCTATTGTATAGTTTTGTTTATTTCACAATTTATATTTGGAAATAGAAACAGAATATTAAATTGGATTTTTCCATACTTTCTATCGCTCACTCGCTAGCTAGCTATCGAATTCACATCAGAAATTTCGAATCTTGAACAGAGACTGACTGAAAAACGGGGAAAGCATTTTATATTCGGAATATCAAAACGAATGTGTTCTGTTTGGTTGCTGATTGGTTTGGGATTTTTTTAACATAAAAAGACTCACAAAACAACTTTGCTTGCTCAACATTTAAAATTGCTTTTTCTTATGAGAAAAATAAAATAAAAACTCCAGAAAGAAAACTAATTCATAGGAAAAATAAATAAAAATATTTAAAAAAAAATTTTTTTTTAGAGAACTGCTTTAGTTTTAAATGAACTTGTTTATTACTGTTAAAATTGATCTTTAAAAAAAATTTCAGCTATTTCAACAAAAAGGGAAACTTGAACTGTTTTGAGCTTGAAAAAAAAAAATTCTTTCAATAAAGTATTTTCAATTATTCGATGTGATTCAAAAGAATTTGGCTCATTAAAAATTTAAAGTCGATAATAATAATGTCTTTCAAACACTAATGAAACAAAATAAATCAAGAATGAATGAGAAAAACAGAACTTTGTTCAGAGATTTCTTAAAAAGTTTTAAGAATTATTTCTGCTATTTTGTACAGAGAATAAATTTTCATGTTCCAAATAAATAACGATTAGTTAATTGTTTTATCGTTAGTTTTCAATTTTTTTTGTAGAAAAGCTTTTCTCTCAAACTAGAATAAGTTTTTCAATGAATTTAGAATACAAAAAAAAACGAAAGATTTCCATTGAAGTGAAATTCTTCATTTGATTTATTAAGAAATTTTTCTTTAGATAATCCATTGTCTATTGTTAAATCAACGAATTAATCAGGAAATTTTTTCTTAGAACATGGAACATCAAAGCATAAGAGAACAAGAAAACATTTTCTTGAGAATTTTTTTCTATGTTCCTTTAAGAGTGAAAAATTCTTATTTAATTACAAATTACTGATAATTTTGATTTTTATTATTTGAACAGAATACACCAATTGAATTAGATGTTTTTGTAAAAAAGATTTAAAGTTGGAAACATCTTTTTTTTGATAATTTTTTAATTTAATATTGGAAAATTTTATCATTGCATTAGACTCTAATAGTTATAATTTGTGATAGTGATGAATCGTAGTACTAATACTAGTAGCGACAGAAAATTTTTTTAAATATGTTTGGTCAATGAACAATTATTGTTTGACCAAGCAGTGTTGATAAAAACAAGCTACTAATATATAGAATAAGTTTAAAGAACAATTGTAACTTGGTAACATTATTTGATTAGACCAGTGAATCGTAATAAATGTTTCTATTCGATAATCTTACAGTCTAGTGGTGTGTTCATGTTGTTTTCATGAAAGATTTTTTTCTTTTTTTTCTCAGATTCAAAAGAAATTTGAAACTTTACTAAAAAAAAGGCTTAGATTTTCTTTAAAAAAACGGCATTAGCTTCAATAATTAGATGACTGGTTTTGAAGTTTCGTTTTTCAAATGTTTCTGAAACATTGATTGATCAGAAAATTAATTAATGAATTTTTTTTCAGTAAGAAATTGAAATAAATTTTGCTGAAAATAAGTTTTTTGGCGAGTGATTAATCACAAACTTTGAAAAAAAAATTAAAGAAAAAAATTACCTGGGAAAAAATAATGAAAAAATAAAATCAATAATTGATAGAACAAATCGTTATTTTTTTATGAAAAAAATAAAAATAAATGATTTTTTTTTAATAAAAAGAAGCATCAGAAAAAAAATCTTGTTTCAAATTTTTTCCAACATTCCAGCTTTATTGATTTTGTTTTGATCGAAAATTATTTTTTATTAAAACCATAGGCTATTTGAAATTTGTTTTGATGAAATTTCAGCCAATATAAGTAATGACATTGAATTAAAAAAAAAATGATTTCTGTTTCTCAAACTTTTCTCATATTAACAGAAGTTTTCAACTATTGATAACTTTTTATTTCAATTGATGAGCTGAGATTTTCATTTGCTGAAATCAATTAAAAATACAACGATACACAGAATCGTTCGAAACCAACTGTCGTTTGATTGTTCCTTTGAATTAAACATGATAATAAACATTGAACCATTCAAAACATAAAAATTCGAAAAAATTTTGCGGAAAAAAACCTTTAACCACGCATATCAATACAAATAATAATAGAAATGAAATACTATTAAACTATGCCATTGAAAAGTGAAAAAAAATTTCATAATACCAAGAAAAACTCACTGCGTCGTTGCTATCAATTCAAAAACTATTTCTTTTTCTTTTTTTTAACAATGAAAATTCTCATATCAAAGATATTTCATTTCTGTTAATTTGTTTTTAGCTTCGGTTTACACCTCATTTTTTTAATTTTCAATTCAAAAAATGCCTATAACTCGGCAAATTTTGTTTAAAAATTATGATTTTTCATGCTTTAACAACACATTTTTCTTCCGTCAAAAACATGACAAAAAAAATTTTCTTAAAACTATTAAAACACTCTATTAGTTATTGGCAATAACTAAATTTTTTTATTTTAATTCAGATTTTTTCATAAAACGATGAAAGTTGAAATTGATCAGAATTAATAAAAAAAATTTTTCATGAGTTTTTAATAGAAATAAACTAGTGTTCATGTTTTTTAAAATCTTTGGTTAGTTGTTTTTCTTGAGAAAAAAACTCTCGATTTGATAATCTTCTTAAATTTTGTAACTTTCTTGTTCATCAAATTGATGATGTAATAATAATGGAAATATTTCTTTTTTTTTTCATAATCATACAGTGAATAGATTTATACTTGCCGATTCAACATTCGCATTCAACATTGAATTAAACAGAAAAAAAATAAAAGAGTAAATTTGCAAAAATTTGCAAAATTTATTTCCACTTAGTCAAATATTTACATTGTTTTTTTTAATAAGAAAATTTTTTTTTTATTGCAAACAAACTGCAATAATATAAAAATGTTTATCTTGAAATATTAAAATAATTTTTTTCATAAAATTTTGAAATTAAAAAAAAAATGTTACAATTTTTATTTATTTCAATTTGGAAAAAATTGGCTTTTCAAAAAATTGAGCTACATAATGACCAATGAAAATTTCTATAATGATTAGCATTTCTGTTTCGTAAAATGATAATCAATTTTTCTGTCTAAATCAAAATTCTCTAAAAATATTCAGGTTTACAAGTGTTCTCGATTCTTAGTGGTAATTGCTATTTGTCACCCGTGAAGAACAGAACGAAAAAAAATCTGTTTTGTTGGCTTAAACCACCACACCAAATATAAAGTGAACGGTTTTGAAACGAGTTTATATTTTAACAATCAAGCTAAAATCTAATTTTTAGAGAATAGGGTGTCATTTGCAGTTGAAACTCTCCATTAGTCACGTTTCAAAACCAATGGTGTTTAGCATTGAGGAAGAGAAAAAGTTCCAAAAGCTTGAGAATTGAAATTGAAAAACATTTTGTTATTGTAATATGTCGAACTGTCATTATAATGACATGAAAAAAAAACAAAAACCACTTTTCTTAAATTTATTTGAATATGAATTTCGTTTTGTTTTATAGAAATAATTAAATCACGAATCTATCAAAAAGACAATACACTCTTGGCACAGAACATTTATCGACAAAAACTCAAAAATTTTTCATTTAGTTAAAAAGAAAGCAATTTAAATTTCATCTCAATTTGTCGTTTTTTTCTGGCAGACCAAAAACATTAAAATAAGAAACTTTTTTTTTCAAGAAATTTGTTTTCGAATTTGAATCCAATTTAAAATAATTGAAAATTTAATGACAAATAAAATTGAATAACATTAAACAAATCGAATTATAGCAGAAAAAAACACGCACACAGACTTTTACATCGAGTAAAATAAATTTTTCCAAAACTTTTTCTCTCTTCAAGAAAAACTTGTTCTAGAAACAAACAAAACAAAAAAAACAGCAAGTTTAATGTTGAAAAAATGAATAAAAATTCGAATTTACTTCGAATTTGTTCTCTCAAAACCTTTTCATTCTTGATTTTGAAAAAACTTTTTTGTTATTCTTATTTTTCAACTCCAAAACTTCGTACTAAAAGTTGTTTTTTCCAATTTCTAATCAAGAAGGCTACACTGAGGAAAAAAAACAACATAAAAATATTGAATTAAAAAAAAAATATTAAAGTTTTCTCAAATGAATTGTGTATAGAATTTCGACATTACAGTTGAGAAACTGGGCTTGGTGCATGCTAAATGGAAGCTATGAGAAATCAAACTCATTCATCAAAGCTTCAATTTATTATCAGTGAAAAGAGATTTCAGGTTTTGCCAATGAGGATCAATCACTGGAGAAGAACGAAAAACCGCCAAAAACAAAGTCTAATTTTTTTCTGTTTGTGAAAAGTCAATTAATCCTGGAGAATCGATACTAATACAGAAAAAAACAGAGCCAGACAAAAACTGATTAATGTTACATCAAAAAATAAGAATTTTGTTTAGTTTTTTAAATGCAAAAAAAAACAAGAGATAAAAACATCAATAATTGAGCTAAAAAAAAATTTGAGACAGAACTTTCCTTTATTTTACATAGCCTATAGGCTATGTGCTATAGCAAAGCATTTCATCATTTGAATCGATTTATTTGAGATTTTTTTTCATTCTTTTCAAACAAAACAAAAAAAAATTGTTTTACGTTTAACGTAAATCATTAAAACTAAAAGAATAAAATTTACCGGTGTAAAATCAATAAGAAATTTTTTTTTCTCAGTCGATTAGCAAATTGATTTTCTCATCCTTTATTTTTATTCCAGTGCGCATCTAATCGATAAAATTTGTCAAATATTCTTTTGTCTCACTAAAAGAAAGAAGAAATTTTTATCTGTAAAAAAAAATTTATTCATTAGTTTTGACTAGAATCGTACTTGATGCGTTTGAAACTATTAATGAAACTGTCGATCATACAGCGAGAATTCAACTTTGAAAGTTGAAACCTTTTTTTATTCCATGGGTAAAGTTGTTACTCTAAGTTAGAGCAAAAAAAAGCCATTTTCTGCTTGATAAGAAAAATTAAACTTTCAACACTATCAATCATAAGTTGGTTGAAATGTTTTCAGTATCAAATTTAGGTTTCAAAATTAAAATTAAATTTTTTTTATACAAAATGAAAATTTCTTTAAAAAAAAAATTAAAATTTATCAATTTTCTGGTGAAACAAGGAAATCTTTTTTCTTCTCCTTCTATCGTCTATTCAATCCATTTGAAAAATTTTGAAAAAAAAGAAAAATTGAGTTTCGTTTTGTTTTTGACACATCTCTCAATGAATGAATGAGCGAGCACTCATCTTCACTCACATTTCTGAATTCAATTAATCGAAATGAAATTTTCTTCTTCTTATATCAGCTTCAGCCGATATGTGTTCATCCCTTTCAATCACTATTATTCATTCCAATTTGAAGAGAAAAAGTCGATGTTTCTATTCTATTGATCATTATTAAATTCTATTAATTGAAAAAAGTTTTTTATTCTAGTCATTCAGAGCACAACCCAACACTATATTCATTTTAGTTTGACAGTTTTTCTTCGCTTTTTTTTAGGACCATGTTCAATGATTCAGATGGCTTGGCCTGCAATCCGAGAAATGAAACCAGTTTTTTTTTTTATAAAATAATAGTAGCAATTTTTTAAAAAAAATACAAATTTAATTTTGTTTGAAAACTTTTATTTCTAATAGAACAAAAATTTTGATCTATGACACTTGAAAAACAAATAAAAAAGAATTTTCGTACTTTGAGTTAGTTCAATGAAAAAACAAATAAAAAAATTTATGAACTGACTGAATGACTGACACTCATCATTTTGAAGTATTAAAACAAAACAGAAAAATTCTTGAATGTGAATGAATTGAAACAGCCAAGTTAAAAAAAAAAACAAACAAATTCAATTATCAACCAAACGATCATTCATTCAAAAAGAGAACAACAAGACACTTTTTTTGCGTTTCAATTTAGTAAAAACTTACAAGTCGAATTATTTTCTTCAATTTTCTTTTTTGAATGTTACCAACGATCATCATCATTATCATTATTGAACGGTTTATTTTCACAAATTGAATTAACTTTGGAAAAAATTCAAAAAAATAACTTTATTGTTCGGTATTTGGTACAGCATATATACGATGGATCAAAAATTGATAAGACTAATGTAGCGTTTGTAACTTGTTTAGTTTTTTTTTAACCGCTCTACAACCAAAAACATCATGTCAAAGTTGTTGTTATTTCAAAAAAAAACTTCTGAAAGAATAATTTTAATAAACCCCTGGATTCTATGGAGTCAGAGAATGTGTTGTCGTTTTTTTTTGTTATTGTCGATTGTAGTGTAAACTAATAGATAGATGGATAGTGAAGAAAAAAAGAAGTTATCTGACATGTGTTTATCACGATGTTGTATCTTGTTGTATGTAATATGTGATGTAGCCATGTTTTCAACATGATCATCATATGTTTTTGACGTTTTTTTCGCTTTTTGTTTTCCTCCAGGATACGTTCTACAACTAAATGAAAAAAAATTGAAAAATTTGTATCTCTTTGTTGTTGAATTTAAAAAAAAAATGATAATAGAGAAAAATACTCTCATTAAATAATTAAATTTGGGTTTTTCCTGAGAAAAATCCTAGCGTGACTTGATCATTCTTAACCAATGATTCGCTTAATTTGATTTGTTAGTTTAAGATTCTATGTTGGATATTAGTTTATATATTATGATAGAAAAAATTGAATGATTTTTGAATCAATCAAAATTAATTGTTCAAATCAAATTGATCCAATAAAAATAGACTGGAAAAAAATTCATTGCTCAAACTTTTTTTGTAATCGACTTTCTATTTCTATTTTCTTTTGATCAAATAATTTTATATAACATGATTATCTTGGGGGTATTGAATCCAGATAGTCGAGGTTTCTTATTATTATTTTTTATCTTTTACTTTGTCAACTTGACATTTAAATCAAAGCGGCAAAAAAAAAACACAAAACAAAGTTTTTTTTTTTTTTGGTTCGTTAACAAGCATCCAGAATATTTTTCATTGAAGTTCATTATTATTGTTTTCATTAAATTTGTATTATGTTTTTTTCCATGCTGAATTTTCTTCTAGTTCTCTGTATTCTGGTGAAGTGAACCATAAATGCAATTATTATGCATTATATTCTTTCAACAATTCTCTTTTGGCACCAATTTTCTTTCTGCTGTTGTCACTTGTTTCTCGATAATTTACAACATTTTAGAAAAAAAAACAAAACACAGAGTTTTATTTATTTACTTTAGCACTTTTGGATTTGTGTGTGGGTTTTTTTTTCTCGAGCACTATTTACTCACAGATTTATTCATCTCAAAGTATAATTTATTTATTTTAAATTGATACTTTTTTTCATTTCACAAAAAAAAATTTATTTTGATTAAAATTTTAGTTTTGAATAAAAAAATTAGCCTCTAAATTTTTTTTTATATTTAAAATTTGTGCTAATGAATTATTTTTGAAATCTTTTTTGCTTGAGAAAGTTTCGAGATAATAAGCTGAATAATTTTTTATTTGATTTAATTTGGTGAAAAACTTCTCTTTAAAATTTAAGAAAATAAACAAAAATAGAAAAATTGTTTGCACAAACTTTCAAATGGATGAGTTCATTAAAGAGAACAAAAATCTTATAGTTTTTATTATTCAAGACAAAGTTTATACTTATCAGCTTAAAAAAATTTCATAGCGTCGATTCTGAATACTTGATAAATTTTTTGAAATAATTTAATTATAAAACAGAGTTTTGAAAAAAAAATTTGAAATAGTTGACACTTTTAAAAAAACAGTTGTCTACAGATTTTTAAAATTATTATTTATTAATATAACAATAAATAAACATTCAATAAAAATTAAATTTGAAAATAAAATAATTAAAAATTCACTTTTTGGTATGAATTTTTTGTTTTAAATTAAACAATGGCATAATTAGTAAATAAACAACTTTTACAAAAGTCGGCTTTTCTGCATTAATTTCTGTTTAAATTTTCGTGTAGAAAATTAAATTTAATATAATAAAAATTAATTTGAGCATCAATCTTATTTTTAACAGCTATCCTTGTAGTTATCATTTTTATATATTCAAAGTTAATTTAATTAGGAAACGATTGTTTTTTAGAGATTTTTTAGTTTTTTTTAGAAACTTTCTTTTTTACATTAAAAAGCAAATTGTGTTTTTCACACTGATTTTTAGTACAATAAAACTTGAATTACTCAAAGAAAAAAATAGAATCAAGTAAACTTTTACAAATTTTGTGAATAAAAATTTTTTTTCTGCTTTTGCCAAACAGCTTTTTCAAATAGAGAATAAAAAATTGACCAAACAGAAAAGAGCCATGGAACATTTAGCACATTTTTAATCTGCGCAAAGAGTTATTTTCTTCAAGTTTTTTTTTATTATTTTGGCGATGCTTTTTTCTAATTTTTTGTTTGTTTTCAAAAATGTTTCTATTATAACCAAAAAAAAAACCAGTGAGTAAAAAATCCATAAAAATCTACAATGCTAAAATTTCGTTCCGAAAAAAATCCGTTAAACAATGTCGGAATGATTTTTCTATTTTCGAAATTAAAAAAAAATCAAGTTCTTTTACTGTTTAATATTTTTATTTTCTCAATCAAACTCAAATCGTATTGTTTCGTGATTTTCAAAAAATAAACTGTCTTTTTTCTTGATAGTGTTTGTTTTTTTGTTGCTCGATATTTTGTTATCGATATGTATATGGAACAAAAATATCAAATATTTTGAAGAAAAAAATTTTTAAATTACGAAATTTATTAACAAAAATTTTGCGTGTTTCTCTTTGTTTTGTTTTTTTTTCAAAGTCAACAAAATATTTTTTTTTCTTTATTCATTCTTGAGAAAATAAAAACAAAAAATTCTTTACATGGAAGTTACTATTGGCAAGTAGACAAACAACCGTAATAATATCTTTTCGATATTCATTGAGTCCTTTTCTTTGTATCGGGAAAAAATTTCTTCTTTTTCCAATTTTTCCGATCTACTTGTTCGGTAACGGAGGAAAAAGGAGACACTATTGTATCAAATGATAATAATAAAATAAAAATGCTTTTAGTTCATTTTTTTACTGTTTTCTTAAGCTATGAAGTAAAAAATTCTATTCTCTAAATATCATACAAAAACTACTGCCACTAATGTAAAGTAATGGTATTGCTTTGAATGGAAGAAGAAAGAGAAAAAAGTCAAATAAAAATAATAAGAATAATAATAATATTCTATCAATAGTGAAACAGATTAATAATTCAATGTTTACACACAGAGTTCGCGAGGGTTTAAAGTAAAAACAACAGCAACCAAACAGAAAACAAAAATCAAGAAAAATTCCCCAACGGTAAACTTTAGAGTCACTATTAGTTTTAATTATTACTCAAACAGTTTTTTTTTCTAATATTGATAGTTGAAAATGACGCAAAGTTTGTAGGTTTAGCTTGTTGCTGTTTTCTTTCACAGAGAGTATTTGATAATTGGAAGTTTTATCAATAACCAACATATAAACAAGCATATGAAACTTGCAAAGAAATTCACTAATGGGTTTTTTTTCGGTTGGTTGTTGTACGCCGTATATTTTGGCTTCAACTGTTTAAACTGTTATTTCAACCAATTAGCAATTCTTCAATAAAATGAAATTATTATTGATGAAAAGAAGAAAAAATTTTTAGATTTGAGTTTGAAGAACTTTCTACTACCAATCTTAGCAAAAGATTACTTTAAGATTTTTCAGTTGAAAAACTTGAAGATGTTTTTTGTTCTTTTTCAAAAGATTTTATTAATTAGTAATGAAATTTGAAATTGAAAAAAAAAACTTTTAGATTTTTACAATTAGAAAACATATTCGAGGCTCATAAAGCATTTTTAATTAAAGGAAAAAATCTATCAAATTCTAAAGCTTCATTCTGAAGTTTTAATTAATTTGTTAAACAAACCAAACTGTCAACTAAAATTTTCAAAATTAAAATAAAAATAATAAACCAATTAAATTTTTTTAAAATAAATTTTAATTTTCTTTTTGAGCAGCGTCTAAGACACTTGACATGTTTAAACAATAGAAAGAAAATAAAAGCAAAAACAAAAAATTAAAGTTGATAATTAGTCCGCAGAGTAATAATGGAATAAAATGGATCCAAGAGATTCTTATTTTTTTTTAAAAATCTGACAAACACAGTAGAGAGAGTTTTTAAAAAAATTAACATGTTGTGTTTTTTGGGTTTCACAAATCGTATGAAAGCAGATAAAATCACGTTTCAAAAATGAGAAAAATTTTGTTTTTTTTTCAAGAAAAACTTGAATTTTTTTCTCATTTGAAGGATTTGAGTTGTGTTGTTTGTTTTAACTAAGCAAACAAAAATTAATTTGTAGAAAAACATAACAACAACGAGAGTAATAGGAGGATTTATGCTTGAACAAACACCCGAAATAAATTTGAAGCTCAAAAGCAACCATTCTTTGTTTAAATAAAAATAGAAGCAAACCAAAATAATAAAAATAATAATCGGTGCATTGAAATATCCGTATTTTTTTTTCAATAAAATTTTCAAAACAACGAGAATTTCAATTTAAGTATACAATGTGTGTGTGTGATACAAACATTCTGTTTTCAAAACTCAATTAAATCCAGAATTCAGAGCAGTTCATTTTGAAATCTATTTTTTTCTGTTTCAAAACATAAACTACCGGCTTGGTTTCTGGAATTTTCAAGATAAAAATGTCGAAACAAAAACAGCTTTAAAAAGTTTTTTTTCTCTCTTTCTGATAGTTAATCAAGGTAATTGTTGTAAAAAAAATTATATGCAATTTTTTTTCCCCGTTGTTTCAAAAATTGTTGAAGTATCAAGAGTGACAATTTTCATTATTGTTTTTAATTTTGTGATAACTGTTAAGTGATAATTTAGTTGATCAATATAAAATCAAGTAATTCAATTATATTCAATAACCAAGCTTCTAAATAGTTTAACAAAAAGAGTGAAGAAATAGGAAAAAAAAGTGATTACATATTAATATTCTCTAAATTCGAATAAATTTTTTTTTTTGCCATTCAAAACTGAATTTTTTGATGAATTACAGTAATAAATAAACATCAAAAAAATTTTGTTTTTTTTAACCCTACTGATCATTATAATGTTGTTGGTAATTATTGTTTCTAGGAAAAGTTCATTGTTTTTTTTTCATTAAAACAATTACTTTCATATTTTTGTTTTGTCACTATTTTGGTTCAGTTTTTAATTAAACAAATTTAGAAAGAATTTGTTTTTGTTTTGGAAGAACAAAAATCTTAAATTGAATTCATTTGTTGACTGAGAGAGTAGAATAGAGCTCAAATAAAATTAATGAAATGTAGCAACTAACCGACCAATTTATGAAATGACAGCAACCCAATAATAATCATATGGCACTAGTTGGTTGATAGCTGTTGTACTCGAACAATCAGACACACCTCTGTTTATTATTCTGAGTTCCAATAGTACAACAGTGTTTTCATTTTGAAATTTTAATCCATTTTTTTTTTGCTTGCTGCTTTTGTTTGACATTTTTCTTCTTTTCGATTTAGTGGTAATGTAAATGAAAAAATAATCTAGTTTGTTGCAATTATTTTATTTCATTTTTTTTTGTTGGTTCATTTAGATAGACATTTATTGTTATTTTATTACTGAATAAATTTATGATTTCTGTTGAAAAAGTTTTGTTTCCTCTATTCTCTCTTCTTTTTCTTTTTCACTTACCAGATTTTTTTTTAAGAAGAGAAAAAATACTGGAAGTGGAAGTATTTCATTCCTAGGAACCAACCAGAAAAATAATTTTTTGAAAATTTTTTTCTATTATGCCTTCCATTTATTAAAACGACCATTTTTGTTTCATCATTCTTATTTTATATTGTTTTAATAAATAAAAATAATAAAGAGATTAGCTTCACAGTCAAAAGAAAAAACAATTATACTTTGATTAATTGTAATTTATGAATGTTTAAATTTAAATTATTATCATCATTATTAAGAAAATAGTGTTGGTTGTTTGTGTGTTGGTTGTTGCATTTAAATCTATTAGCACTTTGGCAATTTATTTTGCTCAAATGGTCAAAAGAATAATAATGAAGAAATTTTTTTTATTGAAATATGATATTAAAAAGACATTAATACAAGTGGCAAAAAAAGAAGAGAAAACTTTTTTCAATAAAAAAAGCATAAATAAGCAAATAAAAAATAGTAAACAGAACCCAAGAAGTAAACAAACTTTTTCTTAAGAATTGTTTGTTTTTTAAATAAATTGAGCTAAAAACATTAAATTAATAAACTAGAACTATTTAATAACTATTTTTTTTCGCAGTAAAACGATAAATCTTGAAAACAATTATTAATAAAGGTTTTGATAATTACTTAAAAAAATAGATTCCGAAAAAAATACAAAACAAAGTTCTTTTTTTTTTATAAAAACTCATCAAAAATTCAAGCCGCATCTATTATTCTTTATTTGAAAAAAAAAGAATTGAATTTTAAAAAATTAAATTTATAAGATTATAGATTTATTTTATTGGTTTAAAAAAACAATCTACCTGAAATAGGAGAATCCTTGATTGAATGTTTGTTTCGTATTTTTTTTCAAAGGAAAAAATATTGCCTGATCATTATGATAATTTTCAGTCTCAGTAGTAGGGCAGTTCCTTCCTTGTTTTGTAAGATAATTTGTCTAATTGTATTAACAAAAACTGATTACTCAGCCACCAACAATGCAACAAGAATCGAGAATTTAATTTGAAGACTATAATTTTTTCCGTTCAACAACAATGTCATCATCATCAACAGAATTATTGTATTAAGTAAACATTCTTGTATTTAAGCAAAAACGAAACAAAACGATTGTTTTCATCAATAAGAAAACAAAGCTAATAAATTCTATTGAATGCTGATGGCAAATAAAAAAAAGAAAAAAAAACTTACCAATGTTTGATGAATAGAGAGCGTGTAACCAGAGTAAAAATTATTTTATTATAATGATTATGATTTTTTTACAATGTTTATTTGTGATAGTATTGGGTTTTTTTCAATATTAGTACATTTAGTTTTTTTTTGTTTTCTTTAACCGAAACTTTCGTGTGTGTTTTGTATGCGAAAAAATGCAAAAAAACGAGATATAACAGCAAAAGATGTTCTCTAACCAACAATGATAATAATAAAAGCAATAATAATTTAAATAAATGAAATGAATGTCGATGTTGACAAGCGAGAAACAAAAAGAAATGTAAAGACAGAAATTGTAATTATTATGATCATCATCCTTGTCATTCTATTTCAATATATCTCATATCATTTTCGTTGTTTGCAATTACCAAAATCGAAATGAAACATAATAATTATGAAATAGATGCGAAACTGTATGAAATTTTTTGTAGCACATTTTTTTGGAGCAAAGAAAAAAAAATCTGATGAAACCTTTGAGTTCGAGTACACTGTCAGGAAAAACAGCGTTGAACAGCAAACCAAAATGAGTTTGTGAAGTGATTTGTCAGCAAAATTTCCAACATCGAAATATCATGAAAATAGCGAAGAGAAGTGAACTGAATGGAATACAAACAGATGATAATGAATTTATCTGAAAATATTTTTCGGGTTGCCGGAGTATGAGTGTTTGTTTTGCGTTTGTTTGTGTGTGTGTGTGTGTGTATTAGTCGTTCAACCCACTAACTGAAAAAAGCAAAGAACAAGGTTTTCAAATTTCAAACTCTCATATTTTTTTTCCTCTTGGTTCACATTTTGTTTTTTCGGAATATGGTCTGTGCTTGTGTGTGCGTTTGGTATATGAGAACAAAACAGAACATTAAAAGAAACAGGACAAAACAAAGAAACGAAACGCATTCTACTCAATCAAGAAACTTGAGCAGAAGCAAAGAAGTTTTTTTCTCTGATCCTGGTTTTTACACACACACACACACACATTACATCATGGTACACAAAACAAGTCTCACAGAACAAAAACCAGAATTTTCTTCTTTTCATTTTTTGAGAAAATTAAATGTTTGTGCGATTGCAGACCTAGTTTTTTTTTTCTTCTTCTGAACGGTCTCGTTCCTGTTGCAGTGAATATTTATTATTATTATTATGTTCGTATTTTTTCTTAGAATATAAACATAAAAATAATATTAACCGTCTTTAGAAGTATAATGATAAATCATGAATTGAATAATGTAAATGAAAGCTTGAAATTGTTAAAGATTTTTTTGGTTGCACGAAGAGAAAAATTGTTAACGGAAAATAAATTAAAGCAAATAAGAAACATTGTTTCGAAAAACGAGCTAGAGAGAATCGATTTTGAGCTGAGAAGATTGGTTTACACTCGAAATGATAACGATAGATGATCTTCATTAAATTAAATACCGTTGCGGATCAAAAAACAGTATATTTTAATGATGAGAGTTTTGAACCCGAACTTCGAGCCAGAATTTTTGGGAAAAAGTCGTTAAAATATTTTAAGATAAATGAATTTTTTTTTTTAAAAACCAATTTTGAGTTCAGATCAAAAGAATACCGATTTTTTTGGCAGAAAAGATTTCTTTTTGAATCCCTGTTTTTGAAAAACAGAAAAAAACCTAAAATTTATTTTTTTAAATTGGAAAAATCAAATAAAATTTTAAAATATAAGAAATTTGATTTAGTTTTATTGGTTTCGGATCAACACACACACAGATTCAGGATATTTTCTTTCTACAAGCAGAAACAACACGCTTAAACATAAATATACTTTCGACTTTTTCAAAAACATTTTTATTCTCTATCAATAAAAAAAATATATTTAAAAAACCAGAATATCAGATAGAAAAGAAGGAAAAACCCAGAATTTATATTTCTGATTCCAAGACGTTTCAACTTTTAAAATTTTCAGAACAATAATAAAGTGTCATTTGGTGAAATTTAAAAATAAATTTTTAGAATTGAAAAAAAAGGTTTTTTAAGCTTTGAAAAAATTGAGAAATATAAAAAAATTTGAGAAAAACAAAAATTTCATTTTGTGTTTAAAAGATTAGCTTTTTCCCGAATCAATAAAAAAAAAACAAAAAAAAAAATAAACTAGGCAAACTATGTGAATGATGTTTTCTCCCATAAACCTCATCTTTATAACTGAGCAGTAACTAAATTCTTTTTTCAGAAGAGAATTTTTCCATAAAATAAATAGTTTGGTTTAGTTGGTTGTGTGTGTAGTGAAATGTAATGTTCGAAGCATTACAAAACATCATCCGATCAAATTATTAAATGCTCGATTAATCAATAGAAAAAGATAGAAACGGTTCAAAGAGAAACAGAACGAACGAACAAACCAACACAACCACAACGAATAAGAAATCGATTTAAAAGTGATTTAATATTTATAGAAAAAAAATCCGTCTTCATTTGTATGAATAAAAGCTTAGCCTAGTTTGTTAGTCGAACAAAAAGGACCAACATATCGTTCTCAAACATTATTGCAACAAGTCATTCTTGAAAATTTCTGTTCAAAAACTGTGATATCCAAACTACAACAATAGCAACAACAAAAAAAAACTGTTTCATAAGTTTGAAAAAACTTGATCAATCAATGTGTTTATTTTTTAATTTGATACACTTCAAAACAAAACAAAAAATTGCTTTAACGCTCTAGTCTTAACTCGACTCATTATGAATGTAAACAAACCAACCAATTTTGTTTGCCAACACCAAACAATTCAAATAAAACTTAAAAGTAGAGCAAGTTTGGTTTTTTTTCAATTGTTCAAAAGTCAAAATATGTTAAAAAAAAACGATGTTCAAACATTTTCTGTTGAATCTTGTTTTGTTGGTCGAGAAAAAACTTGCAGTAAAACTTTCGAATAAATTTATTTAAGGTCTTATTCATTTGACGCCAAATTTATTCCAATGTTCAAATCAAGAAGTGTTACAGAAAGAAAAAAAAACTTCGACTATTCTAGTTTAATGACAAGCGAAAAGTTTCTATTCTGTTCTAATTTTTTGGTCAAACAAACAAAAACAACTCAATGTCTGTGAATTGAACCATTTTCCAAGTTTTATTCGTTACCAAAAAAAACATAGAACTCAAGGCTGATCAAAATCATTGAAACTTTTATTGATATTTTTTCTCAACTCAAAAACTCACAAAACTCTCTCAACTAGTTCATTAGGTTTCAAGCTATTTCCAAATGATGGTGAAAACTTATGCAAAGCAAAAAATAAATCAAATAAATAAATAATTAAACTGTGTATGTGTGCAACTTTCATCATTTCACAAAAGATTTTTTTTTTGTTAAAACATTTTCATAAACTTTCAACACAAATGTCAACGAATCAACTTTGCTTGCTTCAGAAGAATTTTTGTTTGAAATATTTTTTCCACCCTGCTGCCCTGTGTATTACGAAGATTGAACACACAAAAAATTGACTTGATGCGTAGAATTAACTAGCAATTGTTGTTCACTCGATTTTTGCTTTTCTGGTTGTTTGAATTCAATAGAATTTTAGTGGACAAAAGAGAATGAAGGGGCAATAACTGAATAAATCAAAACAATCGTTTTTGTTGTTGTTGTTGTTTTTGCTGTAATGTTAAATTTAAAAAACTGAATCGTGTCACGAAAAGAATCAACGAGTTTCAACGTCAAAGGCAAAAAGAAAAGCATTTTTCGTGGAAAGTTTTTACTGTGAACGCACCCAATTAATCATTGAAATTTTTTTGATAAAGTTTTTCTTTCATTAAAAAACAATTATTGGAGAAAAAACGCCTTTGATAGCTTGAGTTGTACAATGAGAGAATCGCAACGATTCTTGATAAAAAAACTTTCATTTTTGTTTATTGTTATTCATAAGATTTTAGGAAAAAAAATCGCGAAAATTAATTCAAATATTAGATTATGAGCCATAAGCTGAAAATTTTAAAACTTTTTGTGAAAGAATAATTTGGCAAATAGGTTTTTTAATGGTCAATCAATAGAAAAAAATTGAAACATTTAAACCTTTAAAAATTCATTCATTGATAAAACTGTAAAATGATATTCTTTTCTAACATTAATAAACACGACGAGAAACAGCAAAAAAACAATGTGTGCTAGTATTCGAAAAAAACAGACTTTCATTAATTAAATTAATGAACAGTTTAAGTATCAAATTTCCTAAAACTTCTCAAGATAGAGAAGATTTTCAAGTCGAAAATTATTTGTGAATCAAGTTATCATTAAAAAGTATTGAAAGTATTGAAAACAAAATCAATTTTTTTTGTTTTCTATGAAAACAACTAATTAGTAAATGATTCTCATTAATTAGAAATTTTTTTTGAATAAAAATGAGATTTTTCACGACTTGAAATGAATGATATGATATTACAGTGTTAAACTCTTGTGCCAAAAGTAGAGATTCAAATGAATTTCTCGAGAAATTCGATAGTTATTCGAATGTTTGTTCGCCCAAATCGATTTTAAAGGAAAATAACTACTGGAAAAAAATCAGTAAATAAATAAAACATTTCTCTTCGAAGAGAAAAGATGCCAAACAAGAAGAAAGAGTTAAAATGAAAAATGTCTCAGATTTCCTCTTTGTTCTATTTATTGTCGAGAAGTTAACAATGAAAAATAAAACACTGAAAATGCATTTAGAAAATAGAGTTTTCTCTTCTTTTCAGAAGAACAGAATCGATGCCAAATTCAGATTTTATGTTATTCAACTTTTCAATTATTATCATTATTATTATTATTATTATTGTTAAGTTTATTCCAATGCAAAAACAGAAAAAATCAATAAAATAATAATAATAAAAAAAATTCAATGATGAAGACACAAAGCAAAAATAAAATACGATGAGAAAATAAAGCTAATAAGCTTGATTTTTCATTACACTGATTTCGAATTTATTATTATTTTTACATTCACTATACCATTAGCAGAGCGGATATATCATATCAAATATTACATAACCATAATGCATATACTAGACTGTGGAGTGTTTTTATATTTTTTTTTTTTTTATTGTTTGAGAAACATGAAATATCAAATTCTTTCTTTTATTTCTCGAAAAAAAATAACAACAAAATTCAAGAGGTTTCTTATTAGAATAGATTCGTTTTCACTTTGGTTGTGTCTTGTGTTGATTACGCGATGGTGATGACGGCGAGTAAAAAAAAAAAATTCAACTCAATAACAAGCAACAGAATTTTTTTATTTATTTTTCTTCTAGATTGCAATAACTAATTTTGAGAAAAATTTAGAATTCATTGAATTTCTTCAACAACAACAAAAAAAATCTGAATTTCTTGGAAATTTTGATTTTTTTTTTCTTCAAAATTCTAGCAAAACTTTTTTTTTCTTCTGTATTTAATAATATCGAAAAATTGTGAAAAAAAAGAATTTTTATAATAATAACTTTGAAATAATAATCATCATCATAAGACAATATCAGACTTATTAGTTTTTTTTGTTCTGATGATACGAAAGAAAAACATGAATTTATTATTGAATTTTTTTTTTTTTTTTTTTCGTTACGGCTTGGTTTTCCATTGGGGAATGAGAGAGTTTTCTTTTAACTCAAAAGTTTTTCAATGTCATTCCATTTTTGCTTTCGATTCTATTATCATTATTTTTATTATTCTATTGAATTCTTTCTTCTCTGAAATAGTTTTTGAATATCATTTCTGGTGTAAAGAGTTTTTTTTCGAGAAAAAAATTACTACTAGTGATTCTATCATATCGCATGATAGCTAAAGCAAAAATCAACAATCTCATGGTTATTTAATTTTTTTCTTCAATGAAAAAAAAACTAACAAGAATCTTGTAATAAAAAATAAATTTTTTCCTGAAAACCGTGTTGAGAAAAATAATGGCAAAAATAAAGATTGAACACTGAATTGATGTGAAATTTTTTTGTTTAAATCCTTTGAGATTAAATGGAATAGCCACAAAAATTATAACAGAAAAAATAATTAAAATTCTATTTTTCTGTAATAAAATAATAAAAATTTGACATTTAATAAATTTAATTATCAATCATTAAAAAACTGACCAAATCAAACTGAATCAAGAAAAAAAAAACAAGAGGCAGAAACTTTTTCCAAGAAACTTTTGGCGATTATCTCGTTCATTTTTTTTCCAAAAACAAATGATATCTTCGAGAAATAATCTGGAAGAACGAGAAAGCGAGAAAACAAACTTTTCTCTGTTTAATGAGACTTCAATTATAATTTCTGAAGAACCCAAGTGGATTAACCTGAAACAAACAAAAAAATAAAATGCATTTGAAAAAAAGTTTCCCAAACTAGAATATTTCATACAACATGTACATTCAAAGTATAATGACGAGCTCAGACCTAGGTAACCATTCCCTTTTTTTTTAAAAAAAAAATCAATGCCAAAAGCCTGTTTCTTCAATAGGAAAAAAAAATTATGAGGAAAAGTTATGAGCTTTTTTTTCCGTTGCTTGTTTTGGTCAAATCGACTCAAATCTACGAATTTCAAATCAATCAATTTCATTCAAACAGAGACTTTTGGAAAGAAATTCTATCAATTCAAACAACGAGCTAGTTGGAAGACAAGAAAATAATCAAAATTTATGATTGTCATACTGAGTTTGAAAAAAAAATTTTTGGTTCTCAAACAATCTATCAAAGTGATCAATGAATGATTAGAAAACCTTAAAAATTGACTGACCAAAATCACAGAAGCAAACCAGATAATATAATGATTTTTTTTTACAATGTCTGGAATTTGAAACTCATGTTTCTCAACGGAATCCACCAACCAATCGAAAAAAAAACAGAATGCATTTCCATTTAAATATTAAAAAAAAACCATGTCGATAGATCAATCAAAATTTATCAGATTTTGTAAAATTCATTATCTTAAATGCTTGAAGATTCTTACTGATATCATAAAACACAAAAATTTTTTTTCTGATTTTTTTCATCTAATGATTTATGGTCATTCGGTTTATTTATTCAAAAAAAGTTTCTTTAGCCAAATTTTTTTTTGTTGATTTATCGATTGCCAAGTGCCTAAACTAACATTATCAAAACTTCATATCATAATTGTTTCAGGGAATCATAATTTTCCTTTGCTCTAATGAATAAGTGGAAAAAAAAATAGAAAAAACTCCATAAATAACTGAATTATATAATCAAATAAAAACAAAAAAATTTGATCAATGATCGAATTTGCGTGAAGAGAGGCAATGAAACAAGTTTTATTTTAAGAAACCAAAAATATGGCTAATTTATCTATATTGATTGAAACAATTTCGCAACATTTAAATATTGATTCAGGAACAAATATCTGAGAAAAGAACTTGGTGATAGAAGAAAAATGATTTTTTTCTACCAATTCTTTAAGGTTTTTTTCTAAAATAAATCCCATTAAACAATTTGATGAAAATTTTCCACTAAAAATAATTATCGAAAATTTGCAATTCAAAAATCTTTCAATTATTTTTTTATGGAAGAAGTTTTTTTAATCAATTTGCGTCAATATTTCGATTCAGAACATTCATTATTTTATAAATACTAGTATTGAAGCTGTGAATAATCAATATCAACAGAATTCTAAGTGATCAAAAGTACTGTAGGATTTTACGACAATTATTTTTTAAATTCTTAAATTTCCCAAACCAAGTTTAAAAAAACAGCTACAGCGTTTTACCGATATCATCAACTTTTATCGCCGATTTATTCCGAAATTAGCAGAGCATCTCGCAGAGTTACCAACGGGTGACGAAAAAAATACTTTAATATGGATCGAGAAACAAGACAAAATTTTCGAATTTATTAAAGAATCTTTGGCGAAAGCAAATAAATTATCATTTCCAAAAGAGAACGCTGAAATTTTTCTAAGTACTGACGCATCAGAAAAAGCTTCCGGAGCTGTTTTAGAGCAAAAAGTGAACGGCATTTTTTCACCATTAGGTTTTTTATCAAGAAAACTTAAATCAACTGAAAAAAACTTATCAACGTTCGACAAGGAATTGACAGCGATCTTTCGAGCAGTGAAACACTTTGAATGGTTTTCAGAAGGAAGAAGTTTTACGATAAGAACAGATCACAAACCATTGACAAAAGCATTAACATCAAACAGTCCAAAATCTCCCAAACAAAGTCGAATGTTATACAGTATAAGTTGATTCATGGCATCGATTTTGTTGCGATCGAAGGCTATTTCGGAACAATTGAATCACTGGCCTAATCGAACGTTGCATTTTTTTGTTCAACTACTCAATCAATTCAGACAATTAGGCAGACAGAATTCTCAAGTTTTCTCGGTGGTATTTTCTAGTGATATAAACAAATTTGTTTTATATATGAGGGTTGAGTTTCCTTTCAAGTTTTTCATTACAAACTGTGATAAATGATTTTCAATTCTCATTCTATCTTTCTTTTTGATTTCCTCTCCATCAAAAACTATAAGATCCAAATTTAATCCATGTTTATCTTTTATCTGTTTAAAATACTCCCATGTATTATAATCTGTTAGGTCAGATGGATTTTCCCAACATGTTGTCAAATTCACACATCGAGCTTTTGCTTTAACAACACAGTCGATTGCAGAAGGTGGAGAAGGAGATGATCCTCTTAGATCAATGTTGTCTAAAACCAATAGACTGTTGAATATACCTCTTGAGAAATTTTGGTATCTTAACAATGCAGAAGTGATTCCTCCCGAACCATCACCACAACAAAGAAAATCTACATATGAGATATTAAATGCTTTGATTATACTCCTGATTTTATAATGAGCCCCTGTGGCGCATTAAAAAAGTCTAAGTCCTGAGATTAATGGATCTTGAACTCTCTGAACAACAAGTGGTTCCACATTATATTTTGTGACAGAAAAATCAATTTCTAGTCGATTAATACCAACAGTTATCTCATTGTCCCATATCTGATTAACCTTTAGTTGTAATTCATTTGGGCAAACTAAAGTAAACTTGCAAGCATGCCTGACTTCTTGGTTAACAAGATAGACCTCATTTTGTAATAATATTATTGGGTCAATCAGAATGTCTGGATCTCTAAACAATGTTATTAAATTTTTCATATCTCGTATGACCCCTTTGGCTTTCTCTTCTACGGATGATTGATACAATATTGGCAAAAGTTCGTCAGACACTGAGAATGGTCCTATAATATGGTGATGATTCATGTCTGAAAAAATTATTAATTTCTTCTGTTTTGAAACAAACGGATGTTGAGACCAGGTAGAACAGAACTGAATAAAAAGGAATCTCAAATAATGTCTCCCTAGATAACCGACATCTTTATGATTCATTGGATAAGATGGTGGTACTCTATGTAGGATTGAGTTGAGTTCAATTAAGAAATTTCTACCCTTAATCAAATTGCAAAAACTAATATTTTCTGCTAACTTGTCAATACAATAAAGAACTGATCCCCACAATATGTTGTCTGGACGCTTTAAGGTGTCCACGGAGTAACGATACACAACATCAACAGATGATGCACGCAATAGAGAGTAGGGCACTATTCGCCACCAGACGATTCTCCGCCAGCCTGATAATGCGTTTAAAAATTACTAAAGATTTGCAAAACTAAGAAACGACAATTTTGACGAATGGTTATACGTTATTGAGGAAATCATAGCCATGGAGGCTAGTGAAGAATGTCTTATGAGACATTTTGATAAAACCGAAACCGAAAGAAAAATAGATACAATTGCACGTCTTCGAATTTGTACTTCAATCGACCAAGATGATTTCAAATTTGCAAAACCAAAAGAAAATCAAAGAAAAACAGCCAAAACTTGGATTGATAATCTAAAATTAAAATATAGAGCCGAAAAATTCAAAAATCTGTGCAATCTTAAAAAACAATTTTTCAGCTTTAATGATTTTGTCAAAATAAAAAACTAGTTTATCTGAAAACTAAAAAATCTATTTAAAAATAAAATTTTATTTAAAAAGTTTCTCAAAATTCATGATTTACAAATTCGAAGCCATAAAAAATATATAAGATATTAAAGTTTTTAATTATGCCAATGATTTTACGTTTATTATTAAGTAAATAAAGTTTATTTAACTTGTTAACTGTCACCGGTTACCCTCATGGAGTTAAACGTGTTAAAATAATCAAAGCTATTTCTTGTTTTTTTGTCTAAATTATCAAGTTCTTGTTAATAAGCCGGACTCGTGTATAAGCCAAATATAAAAAGTTTAAAAAATTTTCAAATAAGACGAATTTCTTATAAATGAACGAAAGTTTATTATTGATTAAAAATTTTTTATGAAACATAGTTGATAGAAATTTGATAGAATTGTAAACAACACAAAGTAAAAAGGGTGAAAGTGTCAAAACCATTGGTGAAAAATGCAAATCTTTAGTAATTTTTAAACGCATTATCAGGCTGGCGGCGAATCGTCTGGCGGCGAATCGCTGGTGGCGAATAGTACCATCCCCAGCAATAGACCATCTAGGATTCCCAAAAAATACTCTCTTGGATGTACTTTGTTTTGAATTGTTAAAGGAAATAGTGAAGTGTCATCAGAATGTTTGTTTTTGCTCAAAAGCATATCTCCAAATAAGAATGATTCTGATCTTCCAATATGAAAACTCTTTTTGTAACCATTAATTTTCGTCCATTTGAAATTTTTCAATTGAATGGTTGGTTTTAACTCTGACATTGTTAAAACTGAAAATCCCCAACGCTGTATAATATCTTCAACACTAGGGTATTGATAATTTATTGTGCAATTTAGGGAAACCTCTTCAATTTTTCTCAAGCATAATTGACAAAAAATGTGAAAATGAAAATAACCTTGGGTTGAAATATTTTCATGAACCTCACCTGCTGTGATTTGAGAATAGATAAGCAGGCTCTGGTACATGAAATCAAAATTACTTAATTCATCTATCATTAATGTGTCAGTTGTTGAGAACATTCTTGTCAGTTTCACTGGACTCTGAGCGCTGTATCCACCTGCCAGTTGACGAGAGCAAGAGAACCTATGAAGTGCTGAGCCTGTTCGTTTGAATCCCACACTATATGCATCCCAAATTTGTCCTGTCAATGCTGTTAAATTATTGAAAATATGTTTGCTCAATTCTGAGTCATAATCAATAAACCAGTTTATTGCTTTTCGAAGTTTTGCAGCTCTTTTCAGTAAAGGCATTTTTGTGTCTCGTTCCCATGGGTTGATTATGCTTGTTGATTCAGTGGTTCAAGATCCTAGATATGCCCTATAACTACCTCTTGTAGTCCAGAGGTCAGTTAAACTTTTTGGAATTAGAACAGCGATGTATTGATTAAGTGGATAGTGAGTTTTGCATGATTCACAATTGGATGCTTTAGGAGTGAAATTCCTTATAAGTTCAATTGGATGTGGGATTGTCTCCCCTACTAACTTTAATTCTTCTAAATTGGGATTTCCACATCTTTGACATAGTGTTTTAATGTCTTCAGATTCACTTGTGTCATAGATTAACTTCCAAAAGCTTAAAGACTCAGTTAAAGGATCAGGGAATCCTCTAATTGAAAAACGAGTCAGTGATATACCAGAGAGACCACCTAAGCATGGATCCAAATACAGGACACTTACAAGATAAATTAATGAATCAAACTCTTCTATGATTTTAAATTTTGACACATTCTGAAAAAATTCTTTGATTCCCATTCGAATTGCTGGATCATGAAACTCAAGCAATTGTTTGCAGAAATGGCTCATGAAGTTATAGTAAAGAATAGGGTTGATTGGTGATTCTGAAAAGTGAGAAACAGTTAGCGCACTTGATGATAATGACGACATAGTATTGGCAAATGTAGGTGACTGATCGTTCGTTACACATGTAATTCTTGATCATTTTTTGGTTTCTAATGATCTTATGTTCCCTCTGAATACTGGAATTTTA
Source organism: Octodonta nipae (assembly GCA_034190945.1). Taxonomy (NCBI): domain Eukaryota; kingdom Metazoa; phylum Arthropoda; class Insecta; order Coleoptera; family Chrysomelidae; genus Octodonta; species Octodonta nipae. Next base: position 62,338 of record JAVLUE010000495.1, read on the forward strand.
CCATAGTTTAAGAAATCCGTTGATTGTAGTGTCTCATCTCGATTAATGATCAATCCTAACTTCTTTGTCCCTTCCTCGATTTTATTCATAATATCCTGATTAATATTAATGATTCTGTTAAGATTGAAAATTAACTCTTCGTTTGTTCGGTATTTTTGCACTTGGAATTGACTACATATCACTTGATTATCGCCCTGAGCAAGGGTCTTAATCAATGTATTGTGTCTGATACCTTCTCTTCTGATGACAAGCAAATTCAGAATGCTCCACCCTTTCTGTCGCAAACCTTCGAGCCCTCCTTTTTGTCCATTCCAAGTTACCTTGGTATCTGGAAACTTGTTCACTAAGATGTTATTTTGGACCTTCATCAAATCAGGGCGTTGATTATAGTAAATGATAGATTTTTCAAAAAACTCGTGAGTTCTGGAAAATAGATGTGGAAGTCCAAAGAACTTCCCCATGACCTCGAATACATATCTGTTTGAATCATACTTTTGATGATTATTCCACTTCGAATAATCAATATGATTCGCTATGCATACTCTCGAATAATCCATCAAACCTTGACCGCTTGTATTATCAAGCATTTTTTTGATTACGGTGATCAAGTCATCTGTTTCTTCTGAGTCTTACATTCATCATCTGTTTTTTGAGCTTCAATAACTTTATCCACTGACCATGTTATTATTTCCGATTCGTTTTGAGCCTTGTGAATATTCGGTGCTGAGAATATCTCTGACTATGAGACTAATCTCTTTCGGAAGTTTTGCGGCTAGATGCCAATATTTCGTCTCATCAGATTTCAAATTTGCGAGTTTGAATTGACATTCAGCGCTAAACAACCACCCTTGGATTTTTGAAAATTCCTGCAGTTTTACTGCGATGTTTGATGATGTTACTGGTAAATTTTCTTTGATAGTGGCTGATGAATATTCACTTTGATCCATATTTTATTATTATTGTTGCTCACAATCCGGGTCACCAAATTATTGTAGGGTTTTACGACAATTATTTATTTTAAAAGATTTTTATCATCATGAAAATAAACGTGTTGTTCTTATTCAGGGAAAAAGAAGTGAGTCAGTTCTTTTATATTTTTCTTTCATATACTACGCTACAATAACTTGAGGTTTACTATGAGTATACGTTGTTTGCGGTAGGTGTTCGCTACAGTACAATGAATAGCAAATTTAATTTTAAAAAAATTGAAAAAAACTTAGTGCCATATTTTGAACTAGAATCAAATTCAATTCAATTCTAAAATTCTTGTCTATCTTGATTCACACACACACAGAGACAGTATTTTGTCAGAAGTTGTTTTTTTGTCAAAACTTAGGAACAGAAATTAAGAGGAGCAACAAAATGTCCATAAATAAAACATAATTGATTGATTTATTTTTTTTCTGCCAACCATTTTTAATAAAGCGTCAAAGCGCATTATTATACGTCAACAACGGCGATAAAGAAAAAAAAATCGCTTAGGAAAACTGAATAATGATATTCAGAATTATTCTCTAGGAAAGAAATTGAAAAAAAGGCATGAAAGTGAAAAATACAACACTCAGATGGAACAACTGGAGATGAACAGTAAGAAAAAAATGACGAAAAAATTTCTACTTTAGAGGAAGACACACACACACACATCAACTCAATAGCCAATAGATTGTCATTGGATAATGAAGATTTTAAGTGGCTGTTCTGTTCATCAATGGCCAAGATACTAACAAAAAAAGAAATCTTCTTCAACACATTCTTCAAACGCTTTCGAGGTGCAGACAATAAAAAAAAATTAAAATAAATCTCGCTGCCATTTGATGACAAGGAAAACAAGAAGGCATGCTAGCTTGATCACTAAGAAAAAAATTTCAAGATTTATTTCAATTCTCTCTTTGAAAATCAAATTATTCATCGTTTTGAGAAGATTGAAGAAAAATCTTTGAGTAACATTTCAGTTTTTCAGTTTTTTTTCTAGCTAGACTCGCTCAATCTATTATTGAAAAAAGATTTTTCTTTTCTTTTTTTTTTGTTGGCAATTTTTCAAAATTTCTCCTAAATTTTCCAACAATCAAAATAATGAATTGAAAAGAAAATGAACAAAATTGGAAATATTTATTGCACTTATCCCATCCAGCACCAAACTTTTTCGATGAAGCTTTTCATCCAACCAGACCCAGAGAACAACACACATTTATTACAAAAACATTTTATCACTAATAACCGGTTTATTGTACAGAAAAAAACACGATAATTCAATTGTGAGTTCTTTTATAAAAAAAATAAGAAACGATTCAAATGAAAAATAGGAGGAAAATTATTTTATTATCGTAGTCGATGAAAAAAAAGATAAAACAAGGACGATTTGAAAATTCGCAATTATAGAATATTAAAAGAAAATTATTTTAGCTATGAAAAATGATAAACTTGATTTAAGATAGAGTTTTTTTTTCTTCTTCTCCGAGACCTTAGAAAAATCAAGAATTCTTTTAAAGCTAGAAACCGGGTGATAAGGAAACTAAGAAAACTAAATTTAAGCCGACCAGATAGCCTAAAATAATATTTTTTTTAAAACAAAACACAAAAAGATAACAAGAAATTATTTTTAAAAAAAAAGAACCTAATGATAAGAAATTTGATAAGAATAAGATTGTAGAATTCGTATCATCTTCGTATTTAAAAAAAAAAGTTTTTAAAACTTTTACTGCTTATATGACGATTTATATGAGACGATTTCAAATAAATTTGTTCCAACTTTCTGTTATCATTCTGTTCAAATCTTTTTTCTATCCAAATCAAATCTATTCGATCAATTGAGTTGTGGCAAATGTGTTTTTTTTTGTCGTTGTTGATCGTTCAATGTGAACGATATTTTTTATTATGTTAAAAGTTTGTTGTTTCTCAAAAAAAAAAAAAAAAAAAAAAATTCTGCATGCAAATAGAATCAAAACTCAAACTGAATATTAATAGAACTGTTCAATCAAAAGTTTAGGTTTTTTTTTCTGGTTTGCTCCAAAATTAAAATTCGTTTGTTGTTTTTGGTTTTGTTTGGTATGGTTTGTTTGACAGATAATCAAGAGAGGAAAAAACAAGCTCCCATGCATTATTATGATGGCTGTGAAAAAAGAACCTACACGTTTTTCTTGATAATTGTAATGAATAAGAATTTTTCATTCAATTTCTCTCAGTATAAGTGTTTCAAATATTACAATGTTTCAAAAGAATCGAAAAAAAACACAATGATGATTTTAGGCAAACACTTCTATTATATAACTATATGATAGAATGATTTATTATTTTATTACCCAAAAAAAAAAAAAACAAAGAAACAAATTGAAAACAAACATGAAAAAATTTGTTCTACAACAAGCCAGATAACATAAAAGTTTTGGCCAAAACTGTTTCATGGTGCTTTGGGTCTGACATAAATAATAATAATAATACAAGAAGAAAGAACGGAAAAATTATATTAGTTACTTGGTTTTTTTTTCTTTGAAGCAAGATAAAATTGACCTAACAATTGCGAACAAATAAACACAAGAAAAAAACTCTCAAAAAACTATTTGAAATTCTTTTCCTTTTTTTCTTTCAAATCTTCAAATAGTGGCGATTGTTTTGTGGCAAGTCCGACCGAGCAAGTCAACCACTATCTAATCGGAAATTTTCATTGAAAATTGCCACAGTTTTACTAAACTAGGCTTATGAAAACAATGTTTCAATGGACAACAACATTAAGGAATTTGAGAACATTCTTTGAAAAAGAATTTTCAGTTTAACAGAAGCAAATTTTGTGCATGCTGTTCGCATTGTTTTTGTTCGAAAATCGATCATAGAGAAAAAGCAAAACAACAATGATGAATTTAAAACTTTCAAAAATTTAAGCTTCTAGGTTAGATCCAAAATAAAGTTTTGAGGAAAGCGATGGAGAATTTGGATCATTGACAATTGATGATCAATGATGATGATTTATGATAAAATCGATTTGATGGCTAATAATTTTTCATCAAAAAATTTTTTTTCTTATATAAAACTGAATTCTCATTCTATCCTGATCATTTAGGTCAACTTGAGACTCGAATCCCTGTATTCTTGCTTGTGAAATACTTTAAATGATGGAACGTGTCTTTTTCTAACATACATTGTTCTCAACAGTGAATAGAATTGTTTTTTTCTCCATCTTCAACCAGGATTATCAAAGATCATCAGCCAGGAAAAAAGTGAATTTTTTCATCTATGAAATTTTGAAATTAAATTTATCAAGCAGAAGGGAAAAAAAACTTCAAATCTTTATCAACTTGAAGAATTTCTTTATGTGTGAAAAAAAGTAAAGTTTACTAAAAAAACTCAAAATAATAATAATAAAGAATTTGAGAAGATAAAAAGCGCAATTCTCTGAATTGAAATTCCAGAGAAACTAGTATTCTGACATAACAAACCAATTTCTTTAAGAAAAGAATTTTTTTCTAGTTTTTCTCCTCAAATGTTCTCAAAAGTTTTCTTAGAAAAAAAAATTCAACAGAATAAAATATTAATTTAGTTTTTGAATTCAAATTAAACAAACTTTTTTCTTTAATTTTACTGATGCTTGTGAATCGGTGAGCAGGCTTTGTTTCGAAAATTTACTCGATTTTTCTCATTTTTTTTATTCTATTTCTCTCAAATATTCAATTTTTGGAGGGCAAATTCAAGAAGGCAATAAATCTTTTTTTGAAGAGAAGAAAACTTTTTCTACAAAGTTCTCTATAAAAAAAATAAAGACAGAAAAAACTCTTCACAAATTTTATTGACGCTTTTCAACCCTTTAAAAATAATAAAAACTTTTCTCCTAACCATCCAATTTCAATGAAATGAAAAAATGAACTTCTTGTTTAAATTGAGCCCCGGAGAAAGTAAACAAGACAACAAAAATAAAATAAAAATAATAGAAAGAGCTTTCACATCATTTCTATCATTTAGAACAAACACTGTTCTGTTTGAACAAATAGAAAAAAGTGTTCAAAGTTTTTTGACAACAAAAATTCACAGAAAGAATGATGATAAAAAATCAAGCTTAAAGCTCAAGATTAGTTTGATGAATAAACGTGTAAATTGAATTGATTAAAAATGTGTGACAAAATTAAATAGCATCCCTCACTTGATAATTTAACCCTTGATAAATTTTTCGCAGTAAAAGTTTTGAAAGAAAAACTTTTCAAATAAACGTACAACGACAATGTGGCATACCGCATTGAATACAAATTTTTTTTTTGAAAAAAAATATCGATTCATTCTTGAAAGTTTAATTTTTTTTCCTTCTTCAATCACATAAATCTTTTTTTTCAGAAAAAAAAACTCTCAAACTTTTGAAAAAAAAATTGATGGCTCAATTGGAGAATTGACGTTTCATTTTCGTTTTTCTCTGCAACCACCAACACTTTTCAAGATGATTTTCTGCAAAGTTTCCTGTTTGTCTCTTTCAAATCAGTGATATGAACTTATTTTGATTTGAGAAAAAATACCAAAAAAAAACTGAAAATTAACTGAAAAACTAAGAATAGCTGCTTACTGAACAATCAATATAAAAAATTACTTAGAAGTTTTTTTTGAAGCAACACGGAAACAGGTGAAATTATTCATCGAAACAGAAGATCAGAGAAACCAAAAAAATAGAAAAAATGGAAGCAAACGCATGAACAAATTTGTGAATATAGAAGAAAAAAGGCTACATATAATTATTTAGTTCATTGAGCTTCACCTTCCAAAAAAAAAACTAAAAGGTTAACTACTGGAACTTGCGCTAATAACCATCGAGCATTTTGGAATCGATATTATTTTGTTATTGAAAAATTTTTCTAGAAAGAAAACTAAACTCACCAGTGGCAGTTGCAGTTTGTGATGGATGGAACCCAAATGGAACAACATATTGTTCTATGATCAAAAAGAAAAATCTGATAATCATGTTCCCAGTTTTGATGTTGACTGCTCTTCAATCATTATATTAAACGTTTTTTTCCTCTTTCTTCCTAGTAAACAAATAATTATGTCAATAATCTATTCAACGATAACCAGATAAATAATAAAAATGCCTAGAATCTAAGTCCTAGATGAATAAATGAAAAAAAGTTTTCATCATAAAGAAAAAATTCCATTTTCTCTCGAATAATAAATTTTGTAGAAAAATAGATTTTCAAAACAGAAAAAAAAAATACTCGAACAGTGTAACACAATAACCGTAAGTAAGTACAGTGAACTTTGTGTTGCCGAGCCAGAAAAAAAATTGCAATCTATTCTGATTAGAGCTGAAAATTTTTTTTCCTCTAACTAGAATTACAACAACATATTTGTACAGTGAATGACCAAAATAAAGCCGAAAAACTAATCATCAAAAAATTTGGTTTGAATTGTAAAGTTGTTATATTTTTTTTTCTCCTAGACCCGATTAGATCTAATAGAACTGGAGCGAACAATGCACAGTATTTTAATATACACCGAGAAGGGAAAAAAAATACTAGTTTCTCAAATTTCTTAAAGCGAGAGTTTTTTTTTTTTGGTTCAGAAAAAAAGAGAAGAAAACATTTCTTCAAAAAACTGGAGAATCCAATGAATGGAATGGTATTCTCAGTCCAAATCGGCTAGATACAATCAGCTTATGAATGTTTTCTGAAATACGAAACACAAGCCAAAAAAAAAAAAAAACAACAATTCAAATTACAGTCAAAAAAAATCTCCATGGTAAAACACAACTGGACATGACATTTTCTTTTTTTTCTCTTCTGGCTGATCATCATTCTAATTGAGAAAACAAAAAAGATCAAAGCCAAACAATAAGGATGATGATTGGAATTGAATAAGCAATTCATTTGGTTCAGTATGATGTCGTTTAGTTTTGTTCCAAATTCGTCGAAGCATTCGACATGGCTGCTGGCAGAGACATGGAATGAGAAAAAAAAAAACTTTAATTACGATACCAAACTCATTGTTTTGTTTTGTTTTGTTCTGTTTTTTTTTTCTTGAATAAATCAATGAACCACCACACATTTATTTGAAATGTATATTGTCACCAAAAATAGAAGAATAAGAGAAGAAAAAAATTAAACGATTAGTCAGAAAAAAGATGTGAAACACATTTTGAATGTTTTTTTTTCAGCTTCTTCTTCTTCTTCATTCTTTTTAGTCAATACGACATCTTGTTGGGAATTGACAAGTTTATTGTGTTTGTTGGATGCAAGCCACCAAAATTTCTGGTCGTTTTCTTTCATCAAAAATTCTGAGAATTTAGAGCACCATGAGATGACAAAAAAAAAACAAACGATAGATTGGAGAATAGAAATTGTGTCAAATAAACAAACAAACAAACAAACAAAAAACATTTCGATAAACCATTTATTATTTATTTTTGATAAGCCAATTCAATTTATTTCTAAGAGAAACTGAAACTAGAAGAATTATTATTTCCACCACTTGCTCCGATCACTTCTATCATCAATTCAGAGAGGAGGGAAGAGAAGGGAAAAAATCTATTTGTTAATTAAATTGAAACCAATGTTTGATCAAATGTGTGTGTGTGTGTTTGTATACTTGTTTCACTGGTGTCCATTTTCACAAAATTCAGGTAGATATAAATTTTGTCAACTTTGTCGTGTTTTTGTTCTTGTTTATTATGATAATACTTTTTCAATGTAAGGAAAAAAAAAATCTTTTCAATTCTAATTGACATGGTGATGAATAGAGTGCAATCATTATTGAAGGAATAGACTAAGTTAAAGATAATAGACAATTCTATCATAGAATAAATTTGAGACGGCTGATTCTGAAGTAGAAAATGATACCAATGAACAAACTAATCTAGAAGATATTGAAATCGAAGAAAAACTACTTCTCGCTGTGAATATTAATTTGAAAAAATCCTTTTAACAAACAACTAGCCAGGTATTTGTATTAAATGCACCTGAAAGAAACTGTGGATATTTAGGTTTCTTGTTTCCCAAGCATCTAATTTGTTTAAAAACAATTGAATTTTTTTTTTTTTGGAAAAAAAATCTTCAGATCATATTATCAGAGAAAACCAAACAACAACACCAAGCTTTTTGTTCTCAGAAACCGGAGAAAAGAAAAACCATATTTTTTCTTAAAAAAAACTTTTTAATAATGAAAAAGTTCTTTTTCAAGCCGAAGAAAACAAAAACTTTTCAACTAAAAGAAAAAAAAAATTTTAATTAATGAATGAATTATATAAAATAGAAAATGAAATGCTAAACTAAACGAAAAGCATTAATATTAACAAGTTTCTCTATGGATCACAGAAGTGAAGAAAAAATAAATAAAAAACTTTTCATAAAACCATCACCAATTAGGAAAAATCAAGCTTTCATACTCTCGTCATTTCACAACAGTGGAGAAAACCCTCCAAACTCTCTACCAGGAACCAAAAGAACCAGGAACGAAAAAATGAAGATGAATCCAGAAAACAAACACAGACACAACCTTTGTAAGTGTTTTTCTTGTTAGGTTTTTTTTCCAATGTAATGAAAGTATTATAAAACTTTCATCGTTTTTTTTTTCTCGTATTTTGGTTTGTTTGTTAAGCTTCATCAAATTAATCTCGGTTTATTCAGAAAAAAAAAATTTCAAGAAAAAAAAACGTTTTGCTGAGTTCTTCCATTTCTCATTTAAATAGAAACTTTTCTTCTTTTTAAAGAAAATTTGAAAACACAAGAAGAAAAAAAAAAACGTGCCATTTCATTTGAATTTGGGTTCAAAACTTCAACTTGAATAATAATTATATTTAAATCTTGTTTAAATTATTGTTGTTCTTCGTGGGTTGTTCTCTGATCCCAAAATGTTCGTGAAAAATTTTGAAATAAGATGATGATTAAATAGATGATTTAGACCAAACAAAATCAAGAAAAAGATTTATTCTTCATTCTCATAGGTATTGTTGTTGAATAATTATAAGAATGGTGTCTCATTTCAGTCAATGTGTAAAATAAAATTGAATGAAATGCTTGAAACACAAATAATAACAATAATAATAATTTAAAATAATGATCGAATTCTTCCCATATAAAAAAAAACAAGAGAGATACAACACAAACACTCACAAACTATACCTAACAACTCTTTTTCCTAAATTAACTGAAATGAAGGGCAAATAACAATAATAATAAACGAAACTAATTATTATTAATTGCATTGGTGGTGTTGGTTGGTTTGTTTGTTTGTATCAAAATTTCAATAAGAAAATAAGAAGAAAACAAACGAATAAAAGAAATTGAGCTTTTGCAATCTACTACCACTAAACTAAATAAATTACTGCCAGCTAGAAGTAGTAAGATTAAAAAATTTATTTACAACAACAACGATTAAAAAATCCATTCTTGACATTCAAAGTTCCAATTCCAAAACTGGAAAAATTCTGAAAAAAAAGATTATTTCTAGAGAGAGAAAGAAAAAAAAAACGGTCAACTGTCAAAATGAGAAAATTTTTCAACTTCAAGGAACAACTAAATAAAACGATTAATGATCTCAAAAACTTATTTTCTCATCGAAAAAAAAAACCGAGTATAAACAAAAACCCAACCATTAGACTAATAAATCAAACAAACAAATACCTTGAAGAAAAAACATCTTCATTAAATATTAAAGAATGGAGAGAAAAAATGAAACAATAATTTGAAACATTTAATTGAAAAAGCAATTGAAAATAGATGAATGATAGGGATTTTTTTCTAGAAAAAAAAACAATACATTTCTCAATTGTCACGAACCCATTTTGGAGAAAAAAAATTTGTTTCATGAAATCAACTATTTGAAACATAGTATCAAGAAAAAAAAAACTTGAATTTGACCACTAAACTTTCTTGAAATTTTCTATTACAATAAACGGTTGTTTGATGAACAAATTTTGAAATTCTTCGAAAGTTTTTCTCAAATAAAAATCTTCTTTGTTTTCAAACAGAACACAATAAAATTATCATAATTTTTTTAATCTCTCGTTAAAAAAGGATTAAAAGAACAAGAGGAAAAAAATTGTCACATTTTGAACAAAAAAACACAATCATCATAAATCTGAGATTTTTGCTGTTGCTTTCTTGATTGCCTGTCAAACAAGTGAAAAAATTTAGTTTATAAATATTTTTTTTTATATAAGAAAAATAAACCAAACTTGGAAAATTCAATTTCGATCTTAATCCTGAGATTCTTCAGGGAAAACAAAATTGTACTTCTAGGTAAATATAAAAAAAAATGATTTCTTTTAAAAAGTTTGAAAGCAAAAAACAACAAAAGCTTTACGTTAAATAATGATTGGTTTGTTAAATATTGGATTGTTTCAATCTTTAGTTTTTTTTTTATTTATTTGTTCTATTTGAATTTAATCCAAAAAAAAAAAAAAATGAAATTTTCTATTTTGAAAGCAGACAGACTCTAAACATTCAAATTGGATTTGCTTGTTTGCTTGTTTGTTGTTGCGTTCCTACTGGCAGGATTTTGGGTTTGTTGAAACAGAATGTTCTCTGTCCTCATGTTTAGAGTGCTCGAAGTGTTTGAAAAATTTAATTTCAATGTTTTTCTTTTTTAACCAAAAGAGAGAAGAAATAAGAAAAACAATCTCTCTCGAGAAATCATTTTTTGTTTTTAAATGATCATAATTTAAATTGACAATTTCAACAAGATGATAAACAATTTTTTTCAAATATTTTTTTTTCCATATTCAATTGTTCCAAAATTGTTCAAATAATGTCGTTGGACAAGAAAACTATCGAGAATAATTGTCGAACACAGACACACACACACATCACAGAAAGAAACTAAACAAACCAAAATCATAAATTTTGTTTGGTTAGGGAAGAGAAATTGAATAATAAACCTTACATTTAAAATTAGGTTTAAAAATAGAAATACAGTAATAGCCGTTTATTTTTATTAATTAGGAAAATTATTCGGTTATATTGATCGAAAAAATCAAAACAAAATTTTTAAAATCGATTTCAAAAGCATAAATTTAAATATTATTTTCAATCATTGCCTTATTGAATCGTTTTGGTTTGGAATTGTAATTATAAATTATATTTTAACAATGTGATTTGAATAAACACATTGATTACTGTATTGTAATAATTTTTCATAAATTTCAAAACTCCAGTTTTTTTTCATTTTATTTCTAAAAAATAAAAACCTTTGCTTTTTCAAACAGAACCCAAAAACGAAATTTTAAATTTCAAATCGTAAAAAAATCTAAAATATTCTTGGCACGAATCCTTGTGTTTAGATGGAGAAAATATCATTATTTTTTTTTTTACATATCAATAATAATTTACTTTCATTTTGTTGTTTTCAAAACTAGAAAAAAAAGCGAAACCAAATTACAAACCTGAAAAAAATACTTTTTCCCAAAATTGATAATCAAAGTAAAACTGAAAAAAAAACCCGCTGTTTGGGTATTGCGTGCTTCATCAAACACCCATAGCCGTGTGCATTGAAACAAAAAAAAAATAATGATAATAAACTAAATGTTTATGGAGAGAAACAAAAAACAACAGTTAAAAATACTTGAGAAGAAAAAAAAGCTCCCAAACCTTTCAGTTTTTTTTTGTTGTTGAATTATTTGAGCCAGAAAATAGAAAATTCATTCCAAAAAGCATCCTTCAATTTTTTTGCTTAAATTTAAAATTTTTTTTTGCATTAAACTGGAAAAAATACTGAAGAAATATGAAATTTTTCCAAAAGATTTCTATTTTCTTCCTAGCTGCCTTATCGAATTATCGCTCGGATGAACGCTTCGAATGAGGTGGCTTTCAAAAACGGTTATTGTTTGTTGGTTGGTTGTGGTTTTTTTTCTAGTCTTCTCTTACATCTCAATTCTGATGCCATCCTCAAGGAATGAGAGTAATGAAAACCTCTTTCTCTTGCTTCTTGGATACAAACTTTTTTTTCGCTGGCAATGAGAACTTTTTAAATCAGAAAAAAAAGAAATTAAATTAAAATGAAATGAAACTTTCCAGTTTCAAGAGTGATAATAGAGAGAAAGAGAGAGAAATGAAACTTGAAGAAGAGAAAAACATTAAAAAGATTAAATTTTATATTGTTTTACTTTTATTTATTTGTTTACCAAGAAATTTTTCTCTCGAAATTTTGCAAAAAAAAAAAAAAATCTCACAACAGTTTGCTTTCATATCTTGAGAAAAAATGGTTTGTGTGGAAAATTAATCACCAACAACAACAATAACAGCAACCAAAACGTGTAATGAATTTTTATGGTTGCTTGTTTGTTCGTCCGCTTGTTTATTCCAAGAAAAATTTCTCGTATGTGCTGCTTGGTGTTAAACTGTTTGATCATCTTTCAACTGAAAATAATAATTTTTTTTAAAGTTAAAAGAAAGGCAAAAAAAAAAATATTTAAAGAATTTTTTTCTATAAAAATTTTCTCTGAATTTATTCTGGAAGCAGAAAAAAAAATAGCAATAATTAGCATTTGAGAAAATTTGATGAAAACAAATTGTGATATAATTTATCATGATGAAGAGTATATCATTATGTTTTAAACCAAAAACTAAAGAAAACTTAAGTGAGAGAAAGGAAAATGATCTCCCAAAATTGATCAATTAATGCCGAATTTTCCGCTTTTTGATTCTGGATGTTTTTTTTTCTACATATATGTTTACTTGCTAAGAGCTTGTAATTTTTTTTTTAAGAAAAAAAATTGAAAAGAAGATTTTTGGGAAACAGTTCCTACACTTGCTAGAAGGATCAACCAGAATAAGAGAATTATTCAAAATTATTAAAAATGATTCAAAATGACAATAATGTTTCTAAGAAAATGTTTCTGCCAGAAAAAAAGTTTTTCAACAAGTCCCCCCATTTTCTAACAAAACACTCTTGCAATAATTAATTGAAAATATGTGCCAACTTTGGCAAGTGATAATTCTGATAGTATTTTTCTTTCTCTTCTCACTATGAGTTTTACGGATTCAAGCAAGGAACAAGAATTTATTACTTGATAAAAAAAAACAATAAAGAAAATAATTAAAATAAAAACACACGTTCACAAAACATTCACAACACACACACAACTTTAGCTCCAAGAAAGGGAGAAAATTTCATAAAACATTTTTCAGAATTGAAAAAAATAAAATCATTAAAAAGATGGAATAATTTGTTTGAAATTAAATACCAACACAATACAATATACAGTTATAATAATAGTTATTTAGTGAAAATCGCTTTATCAAGATATAGAGGTAATGTCTGTATGTCCCCAATGAAACGCTCCAGTGAATGAAACTTCTTTCTTTTTTTTTAGAAAGCGAGCAAACAATTTCAAAACAAAAATAATAATGAAAAAAGATAATAAATTAAATAATAGAAAAAAAAACTCATAAAAATGATAATTCAGTTTTACTCTCAGACTCACAGGTCAATGAAAAAAATAAAACCAATCGTGTTAAGCTATAAAATTCCAATCACGCAAAGCTACTGCGATGATATGATTGAATGAATTATATACCTTGAAATATTTAGAAACAGGGAAAAAATTGAAACTGATAAATTTATCGATTCGATTCAAGTCTGAAGAGTAATATAATAAAAGATTTTTCTTCTAAAAACGATTCATAATTTAAATCAATCTTCGACCGGTGTCTCCATCTTTTATTCTCTTGTCAAATGAGGATATTTTATCGACATTATTAGTCGTCTTTATTTTCGAAACTGAAAAATAATTAACTCTTCAAAGTTATTACACAAACATGGATAAACGAAATGCATTTTTTTATATTGATAAAAAAAATTATTTCTCAAATTGGATATTTTTTTACGCATTTTATATCAAATTCACTGATGTACAGTACAATCAACAATTTTCATTTTTTCCAAATCATTTCCTCTTCAAATTTTTTTCCATTTATTATCTTCCATTTTCTTCAAAACTGATTGGGAAGAAATCTTATCGTTCATTTTTATTTTTTTGAATCATAACGTTTAAATAAATATCCAATTTTCTTTGTTTGTTGAATTTTTTTCCTCAAGTGGCAAGACTATTCGAAAAAAAGTATCAATTTAAATTGGAATATACTTTAATTATTGAATCTGTTATATTTTTTTACTGTTTGTCAAGTTTTTCTTCTTGGAAAAACCTCACAATGAAATTCCACAAATTAAGGATTGATTGTAATTTGATTTTTTTTGCCATCTGTTCAATCATTTCGTGCTGCCACATTCGAGGCTGTCATTTGTTAAAGAAAAATAAAATTTGAAATCGAACAACGAGAAAGTTTCTTTCTAACTAACAAAAATTGACAAACATTCAGCAATCACGTAAATAGCCAAAAAGTTTAATTAAACATTTTCATACAGTCAAACAAACGTTTTAAAGAAGGTGATGCCTTTAGGCTCAGAATATACTCAAAGCATGAATTTCCAAGGCCTGTTTTAATTGTAATCATCTTCATATTATTAGGTCAGCATTAAAAAATAATCAGATTTTCAGATCGAAAACAAGAAAAAAAGAAATTTCACAAGAGAATAATAAACAAACAAGGACATGATAGAACAAAGTTTCTTTTATCGCATCGCTCTGTATCGTAATTTCGAGCGTGAGATACCGTTTGTGTGTGTGTGTGGTTAAAAATGTTGATCAATGTTTTTTTTCAAATGGTTATATCAAAATTGTAGAAAAAAAAGACAAAAATGATGATGATCATTGCTATTCGATTGACAAATCGATTTAATTATCGAGCAAATAGATTTTATTTTCTTCGATCAATTCGAAACTGATGAACTGAAATACTGAAATGGTAAAAAAAAACACAAATTGCAGCCCTCAAAAAAAGTTTTTTTTCTGTTTTTTCAATATCTTCTTTTTTAATTTGTTTTATTTTTCGTAAATTATATTTTTTTCCCTATTTAATTCAAGTAAAAAAATAGTTTCATGCAAAAATAACTATTTTCACGAACTGTTTTTTTTTGGAAAACAATTAAACTAAATATATCAAATTTATTGCTACATTTTCGATCAGAAAACTTGATATTAATTATTTATGAAATACCTTTGAATGGCTGAACATGCTTCGATGGGAATCGTACACAGGCTCATGAGAACAAATTGTGAAATTTTTTTTTTCTTAAATTTGATAGAATCAAATAAAGCAAATTCAATCATTTTGGATCAATATTTTCTAAAAGAAAAAAATAAGCAACAGTTTTTGAAAAAAATCAAAAAAAAACCTCTAACGAACACTTTTTCTTATCTTTTTTTGATTCGGCGCCATTATCGTTCAGTGTTTGTTTTTTTTTCGATCTATAGCGCCCTACACATAACCTGTATGATTTTCTTTGAACTTCTATTTTTAAATTTAATTTTTTCCTTCTTAATGGTCGATTCTCAAAATCTTTTTGTAACATTATTTTTATTGATATTTCGACAACAACCAAAGAAAAAAAAATTTGAATTCTCATCAAAAGAAACAAATTGCCAACCAACGAAACAAGTTTGAATAAGAAGAAAAAAAAGGCAATCATTTGCGGTGGTAGTAGAACAGTGAACAGTATATTTTTGCCGTTTCGGTACCGTTTTACTTTTTTTTTGTTTTGTTCACGAAATACGAAATACAAACCAAACCAAAAAAAAAAACTTCTGCTAACATTGTCGGCAATTTTGTGCTACGACAACAACGATATATCGTCGTCGTCGTTTAATGTTTGAGCGTTTTTTTGTGTGTGTCATATTTTCTTGATATATACAAACGCACACACACACACACACAGGCAACAAAACTAGAATAGAGATCTCATTTGTCAGCTGATTCATTCGGTGTTTTTTGTGCAATTTTTTTTAAATTTATTTCTCCGCATTGTATTGTAAAATTCAATCTAATGAGAATATTTTTGTGAACAACACACATCAAAAGAGAAGAAATTTATGGAATGATCAAATCCAATGAACAACAGAAATGAAATGAACAAGAGAAACTTTTTCGAGTCGTAGTTTGTTAAAGTTTTTTTTTGGCTGTCTTTGTTTAAATGGAAATTCAAGTGAATTTGGTTTCAAAGAGAAAAGATATATTGCTAAACGACATTCAATAATCTGCCAGATTAGCATGACCAAGATTTGTAGTTTTTTTTTAATAATTAGTTTTTAGTTCAAGTGAGTCGGTTCTTTCAGTTTGTTTGTAACCGTGTTTTTTTTATAGAAAATCTTTAATTAAAAAATTGAAGTTCCAATTTGAACCTATTCAAATGATGAATGAAATTTGAACACTGACTAGTGAAGTGAAGCTTTCATTTTATTCCATCCATTTCCATGTTTTTTTTAAATTTAATTTACAAGTAAGAATTTTTTTCTAAGCACTAATGTTTTTTTATTTCTTTTTATTTAAGATTTTTTAAAATTTTCCATTTGGTTTCTCTTTTTTCGAATTTTTTTTTCATCGAATGCTTCAAAATCACTAAGCCACATCAAGTACCTTGAATTTGTTTTACTCTGTTTTCTACAATTGATTGGATTCGTTTCATATGATTCAAATCAATCTCTGTGATGTACATCATTTATCATTCATTTGATGAGAAAAAACACTCCAAAATTGGAGATTAATCATATAGAGATTTGAAGAAATGAAATTGAAAAATTACTGACTTATTCATCTCATCATTTCATTTCCGTCAAGTGTTCAATCATTTACAAATTCTTTTTTTTCGACGAAATAGAACTCATTTTGTTGTATTTTTTTAGCCGTTTTAAATCATTTCCTAAAGTGAGTGTTTATTTAATTTCTCAAGAACAACAAAAAACTCATATTGTCATTTCAAAATTTTTTTTCTTTTTGTTAGTAATTAATAGAAATACCAGTAATTCTATGAGTTTTAATCATCGATTCATTTAGCTTATATCGGTATCACTAAAAAATTTTTCTTAATTTGTTTTTTAATGTCGTTAATTTATTTTTTCCTAATTTTCCAAAATATTCAATTCTAGTTTTGTGATACTGTTCAACTGATCAACACTTTTTTCAGCAAATTCAAAATAGATTTATTGAAAAAACGTGAATTCTTTATGTTACCACTTGATTATTTTAGTTTATTTTAAAGTTTTTGTTTTTGCTGTTTTGATTGGGATTCTCTGTCTCTCAGACAGTTTAAATTGAATCGTTATTTCAGAAAATAAAGGAACAGCTGCTTTGTTGTTTAGGCGAAGGTCAATATAAAATTTGAAATGTTTTTTTTATTGCTTTATATATTTAAATTTTATTTTTAACTTTATTACCTCGCATTTGATAAAATAAAATTAAAAAAATTTGGTTTTCGAAATTTTTTTGAGCATGTCAAGCTCATAGTTTCTTTTTGAAAAAGTTATAAAAAGCCAAAAATTCATTTCAGCTAGGTTAGCAATATTATTTTCTATCAGTTTGATTAGAAAACTTATAACAATTTTTCATTTTCAAAATTGAATTAAGCTATTGAATTTTAAATATTTTTCAATCAATTTTTGGATTTTAATTTCATTTATTTTTTAGGTATTTTAACTTTCTACATTTGTTCCTCTATATATTTTACAACCCGTCTGTCACAAGTTGTTTTTATTTTACAATCATTTGTTTCTTTTGAACAATTTGAATAATCAAAAAAAAAAAAAAAAACAGAAATTTGATGAAAAAATGGGTCTATTTCACACTCCAAAATGTCAGTTGTTGTCGATGTTGTGTTTGACGTTTTTCTTCTTTCTGGTCGAAATCGTTGTCGGGTATTTCACCAATTCAACGGCTTTGATTGCCGACAGTTTTCATATGCTCTCTGATGTTGTCGCTCTAGTCATTGCTTACGTATCAGTTCGTGTAAGTGTTCTTAAAAATTTTTGATTATTTTAAAAAAAATTTGAAACTTTTTTCGTTTTTTTTTTTTAGATGTCACCAAAAAAATGGTCAAAAAATACTTTTGGTTGGGCTCGAGCCGAGGTGCTTGGTGCATTGATCAACGCCGTATTTCTATTAGCTCTATGTTTTTCTATTCTCATTGAATCTTTCAAACGTTTTGTTGATCCTGAGAAGCTACACAATCCACTCTTGGTCTTGGTGGTTGGTATTATTGGTTTAATAGTCAATCTGATAGGTCTTGCATTGTTTCATGGTATTTCGTAATTTTTAATGAGTTCAAAGTTAAATTTTTTTCATTCAGAACATGGACATAGCCACGGAGGCCATACCCACGTACCACAACAAGAAGATTTGGCACCGGTGATATCTACTGCTGAGAAAAATGATGAAAAATTGGCCAACGGAAGTTCTATCAGTGCTGACAAAAAAATTAAAAAAAAATCTAACTCGGAACAATCAAAGCGATCTTCATCGAATATGAACATGCACGGTGTATTTTTACACGTTCTAGCTGACGCACTTGGCTCTATAATTGTGATAATTAGTGCCTTGATTATACATTTCACTACTTGGGACTATAACATTTATGTCGATCCTGCTTTATCCATCATCATGGTAATCATCATTTCTTATTCAACTTTGCCATTACGTAAAAAACGAAACTTTTTAAAATCATATATAAATTTTGTTTTCTTTTATTCAGTCATCGACTCGGCACTTATCTTGTTGCAAACTGTTCCAACACACATTCAAATCGACTCATTACAAAAAAAATTATTAGATGAGATTGACGGCGTTTTGGCGGTTCATGAATTTCATGTTTGGCAACTTGCCGGCGATCGAATTATTGCTTCAGCACATATCCGTTGTCGAAATTTACGAGATTACATGCAAATTGCTGAAAAAGTCAAAGAGTTTTTTCATAATGAAGGAATTCATTCGACTACTATTCAACCCGAATTTATAGAATTTGATCAAGTTTTAAACGGTGGTAATGAAAACAAGGCTTACAATAACGGTCAATCAGATGGAAAAAAAGGAACAAATCAATCGAGAAATTCCGATACTGAATTGAAAAACCGCTGGTCTAATGATGTCAATTGTCAATTGGATTGCCCTCCGGGTCAAATGGGCCAACAAAACTGTTTGCAAAACACTTGCTGTGGTCCTCAACAAAAACGTTCGCCAACTTTGAGTGAAAACACTGAATTGGACGAGGTCGGAATTCTAGGTGGACAATTAGAATTGAGCAAAATCAATCGTAATGAAAATCGATCTCAGAAAAAATCATTATCACAACAGCAGCCAAACTTATCAACGCAATCACAAAAACTCGATAATAAACATCAATCAGATTTGAATTGGGTTGTCGTTTCATCTGATCAACCGGTTTCAGCAAAAAAACCCATTCAAACAGATAATAGTAATGGATATTCAGATTCTAATAGCAGCAGTAGCACTAGTAATTCAGTAACTGGTAGCAATGAAAAACTCAACCCAGACAACAATCGCGTCAATAAGATAATTTAGCAAATTAATCGACTTGAAAGAAAATCAAACACCAAAGAACAATTCCACCCTTTTTTACAAAAATTCATTCATTATCATATTCGATCATCTTGAAGCATTCTCAATTTTATCTTCATCATTTTTTTTAACCAAAACAAAACGAAAAAAATCTGATTAACAAATAATTTGATGATGTTTCATCAACAAATATCATCCAGAAAAGACGAAGACTTTTAATAATAATATTACCGACTTTTAAATATAATAACATCTTTATTTATTTAATTTTTTTTTGTTTGAAATTTGTTTTATATAAAATGTGTCATCCGTATGGATGTGAATATATCTAATCGTAGAGATATTCACATTAGATATTTACCAAAATTTCAAGAAGAAAAACGAGAGATGATAAGTGTGTCAGAGATGATTGTCAATCTTCAAACAGTCATCACAATCTACTATTCAAATCTACAAAAGTATGTCAATTATTATATCTCATGACTTGTTTGTTTAGTAAAATTTTTGGATGTTTAAACGCCTACCACAATTACCATCACTCACACACACACACACAATGCCATAATGGGGTGGACGTGTGGTCATACACATTCTGTTTTTTTTTCGAAACATTTTACGAATTTATCTACGAAAATATCAATGTTTTGCATTTTGTTCGATTTGTCTCTTGGCCTATCTATTGATCAAAGTTCTTCAACAACAACAACAAAATTATATTCTTTGATAGGTTTTTTTTTGTTCAAATTATTCGATTTTACATGTTTTTTTTTTCTAAATGGAATTTTCTTAGGGTTTTTTTTGAATTGATTTTTTTTATTCAGAAAAGAGTGGCAGATGAGCATTTATTTATCAAAGCTTGACTCTGGTATCTCAAACAATAATTCTGAAACATAGATAAAGATTTATCGAGTTTTCTCTTGATTTTATAATAATATATTTTATTGTTTTATCACATTTTTATCATTATTTTGTAATTAAAAATTTCAATTTTATTATTATTCTATTTGAAACAAATAATAAAAAATAAAATAAAAGTTTTTTAAATAAAATTTAAAAAATTTTATCTTAAAATCTCGACAAAAGATGGAGCTAGTTTTGTTTAGTAAAATTTTGTCTAAAAACTGTCCATTTTTTTTATGTAATCTTGTTGTTCCATGTTCATGAAGAGATTGAAAGATCAAGAAGTAAACCATTGCTTGAGTTTGACTGCATGTACACATTAATGTCAGATTATAGACATTATAATTATTCATAATTATCGTTCAAGATGATTACTCGAAATATGACATAATGGATGATGACATAATCAAGAATTAACCATTAGAAATGAAATGAGAAGGTCAACGCTGTTGGTCGTCATTCGTGGTTCGTTGGTCATTTGTGACAAAAATTTCAAGACACACTCTGATCACACCAATATGGTTCTCCAGTTCTTTGATGCAGCGATATCATATCTGTATATTGGATATCTTCGTTTTTTTTTGTTTGTTTGTTTATTGGTTACAATGGTTGAACATCTGGCTCACTCACTCAATATCACTGTCGCATCATCTGGATGATATTTTCCTGAAATTAAATCCTCTGAAATGAGTATGAGGGAAGTTGTATGAGGGGTTACGCGTGGTCGGTTATACCGACTCGATATAAAACGAGCACGTGTTGTTGTTGTGGTTAAATTTTTTTAAAGACCTCCAAGCCTGACATCCAAGACACATTTCACCGAAAAGAAAAGCTAAAAATAATTTCCATGTTAGTGTGTTTAATGGGTCTTTTCTCGATATTTATTTTTTTTTTTTTTCAATCACAGAGCTTAAGATTTTCGGAACTTTTTCTCCAAGCAGATGTCTTTGAATGATTTATTTGAGTTGAGATTTTTTTTTTTTCGTCTTAAAGTGCTAAAAAAGTGTCGCCAATCGAAGGAAAATGTTAATATTTAAACACCTTGAATTCAGTCTTGAGGCATAGTTTCGAATTAAGACCAACAAACTTTGATTTTTTGTTGAAGAAAAAAAAACTTGGCTCTAACTGAAGCTTCTCTCAGATAAGTTTTGTCTTTAGAAGAAAAAATTGATCACTGCTCAAAGATCAAAACCCATTAATCGATAAATGAATTCAATATAAATAACAACAACCGCAATAAATTTAAAACTAATCTCAAGTTTAAATCATTTATTACATTACAGACTGTTGGTATTGATTTATATAAATGTAAACAACTATATATAGTTTTGCCCTAGGAACCATCCTCGATCAATGATGATAATGAGATTCAATAAACTGAAATTAAAATTCAGTCTACAAATCCATAACATCATTCTTGATCAAATCCATGCTTTTAAACAAAAATAAAAAAGATATGGATTGTTCGGATTTTCTAGATCAAAATTTTATTCTTTCCCTTCTTGATTCCTCAAGATACTTATTACTCCTTGTTTTTCTTTTCTAGATTTTTTGAAGTTTTCATTCATCAATGAATGATGTCCATTAGAAAAAAAAATTTTAGCCATCTTGATGATTTGGTGGAACAAGAAATCCCTCGAGTAATGGATTGATGATCATTCAAAAACGATAAACTTTGCAAAAAAAAAAAAAACATTTCTGTAGCTTATTTTCGTATCAAATCAGTGAATCAACAATCGTTTTTCACTTTTGAACAATAAATTAAATGCAAATGATATATTTTGATATATGAAACATCCATTCGGAAAGGTGATCATTAATATCTCTCTGCGATTAAGTGGAATTAATGGTTTGGATATAAAGATTTTTCGTAGTGATATGTCCCGGGTATAGAGACGATCAGTTCACTCCAAACACAAGCTATAAACCGTTTTATTATCCTCTGGAATGTTTGCTTGTTTTCAAGAAATTCTAGGATTTTGTTTGAGTTCTTGAATTTACCCGAAAATTTAAAAAAAACCCGAAAACTTGGACTATTTTTTTTTTTTTTTTTGAAAGAATCTTGGCAAGACAACTGAAACGCTTGTTGATTGTTCTACAGTTTCTATCAATGGTATAATTGATTTCGATTGGTTTTCAATCATTATCAAACAAAGACAATCAAAAGACAATCATCGGTAATATTTTTTTCTACAAGCCAAAATTATGGGTTTTTTTTTCTCATTTATTTGTATTTAATAAAAAAAAATTCGGTTGAACGGGCATGAACTTTGACATGTTAAATTTTTTTTTTGGAAATGTTTGCTCAAAGGAGAGAAAATAAAGGAATAAATTATTCAAAAAAATTCAATGGTTGAATATTTATTTATTTGATAGCATGCTTGTTCGGTTGGTTGGTTGGTTGGTTGGAAAAAAAGAAAATTATTTTCAACTAAACAGAATAATTACCCAAAGCGAGGTTAATTCGAATTAATTCTGATGAACAATTTTTTTTTTCTCTTAACCTTTTGTTGACCATCATAAATAATCAAAACCAGAAAGCAA
The DNA here is from genome assembly GCA_034190945.1 of Octodonta nipae. Classification (NCBI taxonomy): domain Eukaryota; kingdom Metazoa; phylum Arthropoda; class Insecta; order Coleoptera; family Chrysomelidae; genus Octodonta; species Octodonta nipae. The sequence goes on from JAVLUE010000495.1 coordinate 85,146, forward strand.
ACAATTAACCAACAATCAACCTTTTTTTTCTAATCTTATTTTGTACTTAAAAACCCGCTGTTGAGTCTTAAGTCTTTGTTAGTTTTGATTGTTTTTTTTTTGGTGAATTTGAGAAGACAGAAATTCATTCAACTAGAACAGCTCAAAAAAAAAAAAGTGAACACAGAAGTCATGGAACCGAAGTTTGAACTTCTTCTTGGAAATTTTGCGTTACTTCGAATTTCTTGTCTTTTGGAGTTTGAAATGTTTTTTTTCTTCTCTCAAACAATACAATGATAATCATAATAATTGAATGATGACAAGCTCGAGAAAGTTTTAGAAGAAAACGAACCTAACGACTTAAATCTCTCCATTATACATTAACACAGTTTGACGACATCATCATCATCGGGTCGAGGTTCATGACCTCTTGGTAATTGTTTTTTTTTTTCGAGGTCAACACGTTTAAAGCTTTTATTTGGAAACAAACATCATCTCAACATTTAATTTATGTAGATGACATTCTTTGACACTTCTATCATGATGATGTGTTCCATGTGCAACCAGTGTTTGTTTGTTTGTTTGTTTTGCTTGCTTGTTTTCATTTTCAATGAGTTGAATGATGATCGTTGATGGCTCATCCGTTCATTCATTCCAACCAATTAAAGGACGTAGTTTAAACAACAGATAAACTTGGTTTTTTTTTTTTTTTGGTTACTGTCCGGGTTATCACCATTAATCGTGGTCTTTTTCGAAGAAGAAGATTCTTCTTCTTCGAAAGTACCACTTCCACCAGGCTTTCTGTCATTGTTTGATCTTTTTACGAGTTTCGGCTGCCGTCGCCGCCGTCGCCGCGCCGCTGCTGCCATCATTATTATCTCCACCTTCCCTAACCACCACCACCATCAGCACAATCATCATCTATCTCTCAATGTGTTCAATGATGATCAGACATACATTTTTTGTTGCATTGCGCAAGCTTTTTCTTCTTCTTTTTTTTTTACTGTTTAACCAATGAAGAGCTTTTTTCAATTTTATTCGAAAAAATTTTCTCTACAAGAAAAATTTCCAAGCCAGTTCGTACCAAGTGGCGTCTATCGGTATTCAACAAACAACAAAAGTTTAATCTTCACACACAAAAGTCTCAGCTCTAAAGGAGCCAGTGGTGAACGAATGAATCCCTTTTTTCTCCAGTTTTTATTCAATGGTGAAGTGACTTTGCTATCAAAACATTTTTCTCGTTCTGTTCGAACAAATATTTGAGTTTCGAGTTTTAAAAAAAATCTCTCACTTTCTTTAGTTTTTGACGATGGTCCATTCATAGTTCATAGAACCCTGTCTTGTCTTTCTCTCTCTCTCTTCGTTCAACCTAGAACTTTGAAGACGAGGTTTTCATATTTTCTTCTTTTTCTTCTATGCCAATCGGCATTCAGGCCGTTTCAGTTGTTGGGACATGCCCTTTTTTGCCTTATTATTGTTCCGACTTAATTATGCTTAACAAAAAAAAAAATTCATAGATACGCCAATTCGAGCCTTGTCATGAAGTAATTGAATGGTGCTTATTAACTGCAAAAAAAAAAAAAAAATTAGTTCGTTGAAACAAAGGGAAACAAAAAAACTGGGTCACGTGACTTGTTGTGCTCGGGTTGTTGATCATCATCATCATCATCAACAACCTCATCCTCTTCGTTCTCTTGTTTGTTTCATAAATAAAACCAATTTATTTATATCTTTTCTTCTACTTCTTGCTGTTGTTTGTCTATTTTTTTTTAGACAAAAAAAAACGAACGAACGAACTTCTTCAAAAAAAAAAACTCTTTGTTTCATTAGGCGTTATGTTGCGCGAGTTGGCGCGTGGCATCGTTTTTTCCCACTTGTTTGTTTGTTACTTCGTTGTTTTTTTTTCAGTCAGTTAGTTAGCTCGTTTGTTCGTTCGTTTGCCAGTACCAATCAATCATCATCATCTATCGCTCGCCCAGTGTTTCTGTGGGCCCGAATTCAAACTTTGTATCATAAATTCCTTTTTCCATGCTTTCATTATGTCACTTATTCGCATTATTATTAATGTCAGCAGTGTTTGCCATAAACAAATGACGGCAATCACGATTCAGAAAAAAAATTCGTTGAACGCTTTTATTTCCTCATAAGATGAGAAAAAAACCATCATTTGAAACCGTTTCAAAAATTTAAAACTGCCACCTCAATTTCTCTTTTGCCTAAAAAAAAACCATCAGCATCTCATATCGCAGTTTCTTGTCAATCAAACTTATTTTTAAGAAGATTTTCCTATTGTAAAATCATCAAACAACTCAAAGTGTCACCACAACTCCAATTGTCACATTGAATTTCATAAAATTTCCCAAATCAAATTCGAGACGGAAGAACTTAGATTTCGAAAAGAAAAGAAAAAAAAAAATAGTAATCAATGATCGAAATATAAACCGTTCAACGAAATCAATCTGCAAACGTGAAAACCGATTAATTTGTGTATTGTCTTTAAATAGAAAATTTTAATTTCTTGTCGATCATTTGTCGGTCCTTTCGAAAGTGTTTGGTTCTTCGAATTTTGATTTCAAAAATTAATTCGAAAACATCGAAAATGAATGGAAATAAATTTGTTTTTTTTTTCCAAGAACTAATGCTTCTCAATAGTGAATGCTGTTGATCAGATTTTCGTCGAGATCAATTTTTTTTTTGTTCAACGATCAATGACTTTCTAAAGAAAGAAACATTCATTGGTAGTTTTGAATGTTTTCGAAGAGGTGTTAAGGAATTTGTCGTATCACCATTACCCGACATATTACCATTCTCATCATGACCACAATCGACTGACTATGAGCTAATCTCCGAGTTTATTGAACCTCATCAGTTTTTGGGTTTTGTCTAGCTTTCTCTCTCTCTCTCTCTCTCTCTCTCTTGTTTATTTATTTAATCCTAGGAGAAAATAAAATAAAAATTTGACAATTGCTGTGGTGTGTAGTATGGCTTGAAGCTTAGTTCACAGATAAATGATTTTTTTCTCCTTCATCCTATTGATCATGAATCTTCGATCGAGAGTATGTATCGAATCAAATAGATGAACTTTGCCTTTTTGTTTTTTGTTTTTTTTAAAGGAATGCTTGGTGTCTGTATCTTGTTTTTTTTCTATTGTGAACATTATTATATCAGGTGTGTCAGGTGTGATATATCAACAATATGAGAGAAAAAAATTTCATCATCAGTTTTTCAGATTCTAAATTTTAGAAATATCAAAGATTAACTAAGTATAGAATGCTTCAATGTTTTAATTGTAGGAGAGTATGCTCAAAATTTGACTTCACTAACAACAATGATAATGATGATGGTGGTGGTGATTATCAACAATCAAACTTCTCGCCACAATATTCATTATCATCAACGACCTCAGAGACATAAATTTCCCTTTGATATTGATAATTCTTTACTTTTAATGAATGTCAAAAAGTTTGATCATACTGATCATCATCATCATCATGATGATCATCATGTCAAAAATGATTATAATAGTTTAGTGAACCAGTGTGATAGTGTCTTGATCTGGTGTGGTAACATTCGAAATGATCGTTATTGTTGTTGTTGTTTAAAAAAACCTCTCTGCCATTTTAATGTGTTCATTAGTTCTTCAGTCATTGAGCAAATTCAACAACACCGTTCATTTTTGACATCATTCTCATTATTGAACCGATTGAAAACTTGGTCATCAAAATCACGTTTAGATTCGATCAAACTCCAAAAATATATTATTATCCTAACTGCCAAATGCAATAAAAACACTAATCGATTGTTTCCTTGTTTGATTGTCATTATCATCATCATCGAATCAAAAAAAAAATCTGTAACATTAGTTGATTATGAAAAAGCTATTGTCATGATGTTGATCGTGAAACGGATCTCGACGTCATACTCGACACCACCATCATCATCATCATTATCATCTTTCCCTTCTTCTTCTTCTTCAATGTTCAACGAATATCGATGCAATAAAAATTTTCCCAAGTCATCATCGTTCACTTCATTATCATCTTACTCATCAAATTCTTCGATTTCATTACAGCATCGTTTGTTTTATTGTTTGATTTATTCGAATCATTATCATCATCGTTATTTATCGATATTTTTCCTATTATTATTATTGTTATTGAATTCCTTTAATTCTGGTCCAATTTCGTCATTGTTTTTGATAAATGTTCATCCAGTTCAAGCTCAACATCAATCGAATCAATTTTCCAACATCAATCAATATTATCAAAGGTATCCATTTACTTCGTTTTTCGAACGAGATGGTGTGAATGGGTGGAAACGCCAACCCCAGGCAACGCAACAACAACAACAAACTAGGTCGATATCTTCCTCATCTTTGATAGCCACTTCATCAAAACAACAGCAACCAAACTATATCGAATGTAAATAAAGGTTTTTTTCTTTAAAAAAAAAAAAAAAAAAACTTGATACATTGTATCCAATTAGTTTTTTTCTTATACATTCATTCAGTTTGAACACATTCTCAGCATACACACGCATTATGCTAACATAAATCTTTAACGACGTCATCATGAAGCTTCAATCTACAAGGAGAGAAAAAAAAATTATTATTCGGAAATAAAATAGTGCCCTGTGTGTGTGTGTATGTGTTGATGATCGATAGTTTAGTTTCTGAGGGTTTCCAATTTTCATCAATCATTCGAATCTCAATCACAAATTATTTTAACCATCAGCCATTTTGTGTTATTACCAATGTTTATTATTTATTTGATTGTCCTTCAAAACAAAACAATAAATATAAAAAAAAAATTAGGAAGAACAAAATACCTGTCAAAGTTGGCGTCATAGAACCTTGATTCAATTGAAGCTATAGCTAAAAATCTTCTCTCTATTGATGGATAAAAAATAAGATTTTTCTCTCTTCTGGATTCTTCCATTCAATTATTGAACGAACTTTTTTTTTCCTCAATTGAATTCTCAATCAATTAAATAATTAATTATTTTTTTTTTTCCAAGATTAGAAAAACATTTTGAAATTTGATTTTGAATTTTTTTGCTCCTTCTCCTGAAGCATTTCTATTGATGATTGAAATTTAATTTCTATTTTTAAAATTAATTAAGTTTGAGGGTTTTTTTTCTCTGGTGAACTGTAAAAAAACAAAAAATTTGATTGTGTTCTAGAAGAAATTTTTAAATGTACAGTAGTTTTTATCCATTTATTAAATTTTCAGCTTTGTTTCCAGTTTTTTTCTTGAATGAATGAAAAATTAATTATTCATAGAGAATGTATCATCATCAAGCATCTTCATTTTTTTTCTCGTCGTGTTTCTGACGATGTCGGGTTGAATTTAATTTTAGCGGAAAATTCAACAATTGACAAAACAACGGGAAATTTTTCTTTAAATGTTATAACAACTATCATCATAGGCATATCTCAATCAATCAAACTAAGTCCATAGTTTTTATTTTTCTTTTGGATCCAAAATTTCTTGGCAACAATCGATTGAATCGAATCTTTAGCAATCGAAACGGTTGTTTTTTATTTTTAGAAAACTTGAAAAAAAACGATATTTTTGGTGAATTTGAAATCCATCCACACAATTATAACAAACCAGTGTGTGAATGTTTACAGATTTTTTTGTTTGATATTTCAACGACTCGAAATGAATGGTTTCTTCTTTTTTTGAACTGTTCTGTTCTCTCTGATGTTATTATAATACTTTGATTGACGACTTTATAATTGAGTTTTCTCTCGTTTCTTTTTATTTTTTTTTAATTCAATAAATTGTTTCTTTCTTTAGTTTTTTCTTCTTCTCGAAATTTCCTTTAAAATAAATGAAAGGTAGAAATTTTCTTTGATAGAACGAAAAAAATCCACTTGTGTGATTATTTCAAACTTTCAAGTAGTGTGAAAAATTTTCTCTTATCAGCTGAAAAGCTTCTTAAATCCTTTGAGGTTTTAAAATCTTATTTCCGTACACACACACTTAAAACCCACATTCAGAAGAAAAAAAATAGCTTGAAGCTTTACTTGAAGCTTCTAGCGCTTCAAAAAAGCAAAAGCGAATTTTTTTTTCTTTTCAGTCATTCTAATCTAATTTAATAGCTTAATACATTACATTTGCTTTTTTTTCACTTTATCTTTTCAACAATGTTTCTTTTCTGAAAATTGTTTTCCCATTTTCTCACTTCAATCTGATAAGCTTCATGGAAATTTATTTTGAATAACCGTTTAAGATTTTTAATGTATCCGATGAGTTCATAAATTTTTCAAATATTCGATTACAGGATTATATCTTCAGGAAAGAAAAATTTTAATTTTTTTTTCAAGTTTTTTTCCCTAAAAAAAAAAGAGTGAGAAACCCTTTTTATCTTTAGATATTTCATTGAAGTTATTTTTGTATTTTTATTGTTTATCATCAATCTCGATTTTTAAACAACCATAGCATTATGATTTATGATCTGGTCGTGTGTCGTTTGTGTGATTAAATCATTTTGTTGTTGTTTATGAAAACCATGAAAATGCTGAATATTCATTTTGTTTTTAGCTAGCATTAGTATCTCTGACATCCAGTTTTGCCCATTACCAGTTTTGTTCTTCTGAGTTTTCGTTCTCAACAACTTTCCAATTTTTTTTCTAGTTTCAAAACATCAGATTTGGAATGATTTATCCCACAGATTTTCTGTTAATGTTGTTGTTTTTTTTTTTTTTTGGTTTAATCTCTTGAAGCTTTAGATTTGAATATTTTGTAGTATTTCTTGAAATACAACAACAAACATTCTGCTTAATGTTTGTTGTTTTTGAAAATGAAGACATAAAGAGAGTATTATTTTGAAAAACCAAGTTTCCTACAAATTAAAATAAATAAATCAATTCATTAATGTTTCAGAGGAGGTTTTTCTCAAAGAAAAATCCCCAACTTTGATTTGAAGAATTTTTTTGGCTTTATTTAATCCCGCGATGTTTCCTAAAATCATCGTCGAAGTCTAATTCATTAGAAAGAATTAAATGCTAGTTTCTTCTTTTTTGATCAGCAATATGTTAGTTGAATATTAGTGTTTTTCACAGAAACATTAGTTTTACTATGACGCCTCATGTGCACAGTTGGAGTTCTCCGTTGAGTCTTTTTTTTTTTTTTTTAAATTGTGTCTTTCTTTTTGATGATTTTTATTTGAAACATTTAGCCGGATAGAGCTTTTCACTGTAAAAACAGAACTTATTCAGGTTTTGAAAGAAAAAACTCTAGAAAAATTACCTGAAGTCGTAATTTCTAAATTTTCATATTCAAACATTGAAAACTTTTCAAGCATAGAAGAATTTTCTAAATGATGGCTAATTTTGAAGCAGAGTTTTTTTTAATATTCTCAATTTAAGGTCCCATATGAATGGTAGTTATCATTATAAGAAAAATTTTAATATAATTCTACCCAGCCTGTTCTGAAAAAAAGTAAAAATCATTTTATTCAAAAAATTCTGTTCGAAAACTGTGCTACCAATTTTTTTTTCTCCTTTATGTCTTCTATCGAAACAACGTGCCGTTGTTCTTGTTTTGTTGTATCTTGTTCTAGTTGTGCAAAATATGCATGTAATTCATTGAAAATAATTGGCATTCATGGTTGTGCAAAAGAAAAAATAAAATACATAAATGTGATATCAAAAGCATGAATGCAAAGAAGGCACATACCACGACGACAGGATACCAGAGGTCAATCGAGCGAATCTAATCGAAATTGTCAATAATAATAACAAATAAAATATGTAAAAGAGAACAACTTTGTGATGAGGATGATGATAATGATGAAGGTGGTGGTGGTGTTCTTGTTATTGTCATCACGAACCACTCAACAGGTAGTCCAATTATTAAAATGTATTCTTTGTATTTTTTTTTTGGTTTTGTTTTTCCAATCAACCTGAAATAGAAAAAAAAATGAGAAAATTTAATAGTAATTTGAATTCGAATTGAATTTCAAATAAAAATCTCAGAACAAGTTCAGCCAGTGGAATTGATTCGATTTTTTTTTTTTTGCCAAAACCAAAGTTCAATAATTGATAATTCCAAAAGCTTTTCGAATTTTTTCTAAAAATTGAGTTGGTTGAAAGTTTCTGAGTGTTTTTAAACCAATTCGAAAATAATAACTCGAATGCTACCTTTGACCTATATTGTAATGAAAAAAATGCTGTCGTTTGAATTAGCGTTGAATTTTAATGGATATGCGGTGTGTGTGTGTGTGTGTTCATTGTCAATTGGTGTTTAGATTTCCGCCTTCCTCTTCATCATTCGATGAAGAAATGACAAGAAAAACTGAACCAAACCTGAATTTAATACGACGTCGTGTATTCAATGATGATACTAATTTAATGGGCCATATGATCAAACAATGACAATGAAAATAATGTGTTTAAATTATTTTATTCATTGTTTCGTTATTCTCTTTTTTTAAAATGAATAGAATTTTTCAAAATTGTTTTTTTTTAAATTTTCAAAACTTACCAAATTTCATTCATCAAAAATGATCAAGAATTTTTTTTTTTTTTGTTATCTTGATGAATCCCACACACACTGATTGATAATGATCTCATAAATTAATTCATCCATAAGCGATTCAATGTCGTGGGTAATCCTGGAATGACTTAAACTATTTAAAACAAAATCAAAATAGAGAAAATTAATTTTTTTTTTAAATTATTAAAATAAAAATTTTATATTTAGTAATAATAATAAAACAACTTCATTCATTGAATGATCGGCCAAGTGAGTGAATGAGTGTTGTGTTTGTAACACTTGTTTCACGCACATCAAATTAACTATCAAAGAAAAAGATCAAAGTTATAATTTTTCTGATGTTCAAGCTAGTTTGTGGGTTCACGTGTGTATGTCTCACCGTGATGTTAATAAATATTATCAATTTTATCTTTTTCTAAATAATAAAAAAAAAATAATGATGAAAAAAAGTCTAATTTTTCGGTGATCTCGCCCACATTTATACTTTTTTTTGAATTCACCTTAAATCGGTCATGTCAAAGTTCAAATTTATCTTGTTCTTGTGTTTTGCAAAAGAGAGAGATTGGTCATCAGTTTAAAGTTTCTTGCAATATGATATTTATTTTTTGCAAATAATAATCGTGAGCTAATTTTTTATTTTTTTTTCAAACATTATTTATGTTTTAGATAATTTGGCCGATTATTGTAGCGAAGAGAATTGGTCCGATTACCCGGGGCGTCATCAAATCAGATTAGAAAAATCGGTTCGAATTCGAATGCCATCGATCGTGGATTTTCAATACAACCAAACCCATCGAAAACGATTAGGCGATTCCAAAAATTTTAATAACCTTTTTTATCAGCAAAGTTTTGATAGTGAGAGTTTTAATGGGCAATCACAGCAATCACAATCATCGAAATTTTCCACAAGTCAAAGTGTTTTCGTACCATATTGTCTGTTGAATTTCAATGTCGATCATGGATATCGAATCTATGCCGAAGGTTTCGCCACAGGTTAGTTGATGTTTCTTATTCTGACTTGAATTTCTTTCCTTTTTCGCCCACAAATAAATAATGTAATTTACAATCAAAAAATTAAAAAATTTTCTTCATTTTTTTCTGCTTCAACTTTTTGAAAAGTTTTTGATGAGCGAAAAACTCATTCAAACAAAATAAGACATTTACTTTTTCTAGTTAAGAAATCTTAAAAAAATTGTCTATTGTCGAATTTTGAGAACCATCAAAGTTTGAAGTCTTTTTAAGTAGTTTTTCTTTCTTTGATTGAGTGAATCTATATATTCTCATCTTAACTTGAACAATAATAATCGATTGAGATGAATGATTTCGAACAATACACAAAGAAAATTTAGAAGAAAAAAAAAACGTCTTCTCTTCATCAACAAATAACCAAAACAGTCTTCCTGTCTTGCCAAAATTTTTTAAAAAAAAAAGAAAAAAGAATTGAATACATTTTTCGATTTGTCTTTTCAAAATATAAGACTTCCAACCAAAAATGACGTCAACTCTCTTGAAGAATCCTCTCATCTGGGCAGTGTTCTTTGGCGCATAACAAAAATAAATAAATAAACAACACCTGAAATGATGAGCTTTTTCTTCTTCTTTTTTATAAATATCTGACGATTTTGATGTTTGAAAGCGAAAACGGATCGATCGTTTACTTTTGGGTTTGTTCAGTCATTCAGTTTTCAATGCCTGTTGATATTTTTATTATTTCTAAAATAAATTGAAAAAAAACATTCGGTTGTTGTCGGTGAAAGAATTCTTTTACTATTCCCTCTTTAAAACTCCGTTTAATTTTTTTATGATGATGATGATAAAAATAATGATGATGGTCTCTTCTGGGAGATGTTTGTTTTTGGTTAAACTAGAAACAATAAAAAAAATTGAAAATTCATGGTTCAAAGTTCACAAAAGTATTTTTGAGGAATAATGAAAACTCTTCTCCAAAAATGTTGATCGTGAAACAATTTTATATTTTTTTTTCTTGGTGATTTTGAAGCAATTTCAAATTAACTTTCGAAAAAAATGAAATTTGTTTCGTATTTTAAAAAAAAAAAAAAAAAAATCAAGTCACGGTGTGATCAATAACGATTAAGTGGTTAAACAACTACAAGAATAAAAGTTTAAAGGTTGAAAATCAAATAGAAAAAATGATTGTTTTAACTGTACCAAGATTTTTTTTAAGTGATAAAGTCTGATCAATTATAGCCAATTGAGAAAATTTTTTCATTTAGATTATTCCTATTTTGAATTCTGAATTTAAGAGATTTTATTTAAAATAGATCATATTTTTTAAATTTACCTTTCAAAGGATTGATCAACGGAGGTAAAGATTGGTTCACCGAGACGCTTCATTTTTCGAAAACTTATTTTCCTGAAGATGGCAATGGTGGTGGAAGACGTGTGGAACCAAGTCAATCAGAGATTGGTACTTTCTCTATAACGACCACCAAAAACTCTTTATCATTAATTTTTGAAAAACTACATTTGGGACCGTTCAGCTTTCATTTAACGATAACTCCATTCCATGATGGTTGGTATCTTTTCCTCTTAAAATGTTTTTGTTAAATTTTTTTTTCGCCGAAGCTAAAGTAAATCAACTTTTTGGATGTGATTTTGAACGAGAATATCAATGTTCAAATCAACGATGCGTTGCACGTTATCTTTCATGCGATCATCATAACAATTGTGGAGATCATTCTGACGAATCAATGCACTGTCTGTCACGAGTACCAACAGTACCACCATCATCAGTTTCTTCTACGTCTTCAATTCCATCAACATCCTCTTGGCCTACGTTACCAGATAGTTCCATGCCGCCAGATTATGGTCAACCACCAGACTCAATCATTCCAACATTTACCGTTTTCAATCCAAATCGTACGCCATTGAACGGTGATGGTGAACCGAAAACTAACGAAGTAGATCAAATACCAGAATACGTCGATGTTCCACTGCCAACTGATAAACCTTTTTTCGGTGGAGGTAAAAATATTGGAGGAACGACAATACCAAAACCACAAAACGGCTTTCACGGTGCTTCAACTGGTGGAGGCTTTCTCAGTGATCTATTCAGGTTTGATTCAGAAACAACAAACGTGGTGAAAGTTGTTCGTTACCTGTTGGCACTTTTGTTGATCATCATCTTAGTGACAATGATAAACTTTTTGATTTGGTGTTTAGTCACCAAAAAAGATCAATCGTTTATGGCTCCTGCCGACAGCAATGTGACTCCGTTCTCCGAACAGCCGCCACAATCACCAGCTCTATCGACCTTAATAGTTTGATCAAATTTGTTTGATTGATTGACAATAAGCCCAAAAACCCGGTGTTTCTTCGATTTTTTCTTTAAAAAAGATGTATTCCAAGATTAAAGTTTTGTTGTTTTGTTGATAGTCGAAGGAATTCAATTTAGATAAAAATTCTAATGTGATGTTTAAAAAACAAAGAAAAACAATGTTCATAAAAAGCAATCCATGAAACTTACTGCCAATTTGTAATTTAAAATTTTGTAAAATTAAATTTTTTCATTTAAAAACAAAAATTCATTGTTTTCTAAATATCTGGGGATGGTCAAAAAAATTTTTTTATGTACACCCACACACAAGTTAAAATAGAGGAAATTCACTGAAAAATTCCTTTCGACACATTGACAGCGGTGTGTTTCATCAGTGTTTCCTCATTGATTTCTTTTTTATTTTAGATATTACCAGTAACTCAAACTTGTAAGATAACATAAAATTGACCTCGCAAAGTTTAGGTTGTCAATGTTTTTCAATTCTTATTTAAAAAGTTGTCACGTTATAAAGAAAAAAATCTACTACTCTGTTACGAAACGTATATCCGAATTTCCATGAATTTTTTGTCTTTTTGAATGTCGTCTAGTGGAATTTAAAAAAATATTTGTGCGCAGTAATCATGGTCATTTTGAATTTTGATGTCAAAACTTATGAATTCCAACTGGAGAATCGTATCTATTTGATACGGCCTAATTTTATAGCGGAAACCAGTGATGAGAGAACAATCAACAGCACAAAAGTCACACAATGGAAATGTCATCTCTGTTTGATCAATGAATTTTCATTCGATTTAGGAAAAGAATTGTTGGAACATTTTCGTGAAAACCATTCTCGATATCAATTTTATTTACAATGTCCGCTTTGTTTGCGTGCTGATTTCTTTTTTTTCAGAACATTGATCATACATCTTTACCGGTGTAGAAGACGAGTCAATGTAAAAAAAGATGAATTATGGTATGAATCAGGAAAGGCATCGAATGATTGTGCTGATTCAAATTTATTTTTCACCAACGATTTGAGTTTATGGCCGAATTTGTTAAACTTGAATCACGATTTTCTAAATCAAATTCAAAAATTCTATCCTTTTTATTGTTCCTCGAGCTTTTCATTTCATTACATCATGTTATTGAAAAATAACTCTGTTTGGATTTTGGCTGGACATGACTGTGGATCATTGGGAGTTCAATTATCTTCGTTTATTGCCTCAGAACCTCACGAAATTGTTGAATTGCGGAACAAAAAAATCAAACTTTTTCATGGCGAAGAATCGTATCGAATGGCTTTAACCTATTCAGGTTGTCTCTATGGCTGGGGAGAAAACGATTTCGGTCAGCTTGGTATCGGCTCTAAACAAATTGAATTGAAACCAACATTAATTATGAAAAATGTTGAAAAAATTATTTGCGATAGCAATCAATCACTGGTACTAGATTTTAATGGTTATCTTTGGGCATTTGGAAAAGGTTTCTTTAATTTACCTGTCAAAAATAGATCTATATTGAAATTCGTTAAAATTGAAAAATGCTCTAGTTATTGGCTGGCCCTGACTACTACTAATGAATTGCATTTTTTCAATCGAACTCAATCGCAGAAAGCTTTTTTAATTTCTCTTCAATCATTGTCATTTAATTTGAAAGTAAAGAATTTGATCGGCGGAGAGAACGAATTTTTGATAATTACTTCTAGTAAAAATTTCCATTGCTTCAATGTCAAAAACATCGATATTGAAAATCGAATTTCGGAACGAACGATCCAATTTGATGAACCGTTGACTTATGCCAATTTTCTAGATCCAAGAAGTCAGTTTTCAAATTTTTTCATGTTTTACACTGAAGGTGGTTTTTGTCATTTTTGTCCTCCACGACGAGATCCAATCAAAACATCGATCCGTAACGTTGCAGATCTTTTACGATTATCAAACTATACGAAAAACTATCCCATGATTGAATTCAATTTAAACTACAGTCGATGTTTACCACTTGTAACAAACATAAAAAATCTTCAGTTTTGTTTCATTGTTATTTACTTTGAAATTCCGCAACTATCATTTGAAAATCGCCACGAAAAACTCTATATTGATCGATACGTTTTGACTCGTAACTCTCAATATTGGCGAGAGTTTTTTATAAAAAATCCTGGGAAAAAAGAGAAATTAGTCAAGTTTTCGTTTATGGCCTTCTACAATTATCTTCATTTCATTCGGACTGGCCAGCTTCATCATTTTGATGAATATTTTGCGAGTGACCTTTATCATTTGGCACATTTTTACCAAGATGAGCAACTTCAAGAATTGGTCAGCAATCTTTTATACTCCATCAATATTAATTAGTTCACAAAAAAAATTATTTTTTTTAAAAAAACTTTATTTAAGAATCAGTAAAAACGATAATGAAAAATAATTATTAATATTAAGAACTTCGGGACCAAATTAATTTGAAGATGGCAAACTATTTTGTTGAAATGTGACTTTGACTGATTGGATTTTGCGATGTCTGTCTCAATTTATCTGATGTGTTAGTGGTGGTTGTGGCCGAAGCCTTCACTGGCCTATTACCGCTAATATAATAATTTTGTTCTGATTTGATTTTAATTTGATCAACTAATAAAAACAGTTCGATTTGTTTTTCACGGAGTTTGGTCATCACCGAACGAATATCATTTTCCAAACCTTCCCACGGTTCCAAACATTTGGAGAACAGTGTTTCCAATTTTTCAATATACCGTTCAGTTTCATTCAAATAGTATTTGACGATTTCAATATCGATGATGGTGGTTTTATGTTGATTCAAATGAATGGTAGCACAAAAAATATCCGCCAAAATGATATAGTGTTTAAGTTCTTGTTTGGATTTTTTCTGCTCTGATTTGGCAAACTCAGAGGACATTTTGTTTGACTTTGTTTTGGGTTTTCTATGAGAAAACTGATTTTTTTTTTGATAACAAATAAAAAATTGAAAAAAATGAATCACCCAGACAATTGAGTGTCAAAGCGAAAAAATAAAACGGACCAAAGATGAAAAAAACAGAGTAAACAATGTTTGAGCCACATTTCACGACGAGAACAGCAAAAGGAACGTGTGTAAACAAACATTTTGGATCACGCACAAAAACAGCTGTTCTAATTGTTAAGTCTGTGGCGCGTAAAAATGGCTCAATTTCGAATTCAAATTGGAACTTTTTTCTTTTAAAATGATAAAATGCTTAAAAAATGGGTTATTTCAAGCGTTTTCTAATTTTACTTGAAAATCTGATTTTATTTTTTTTTTCTTTGGAAACTAAAATATGTTGGACTTTACTCAACTCTTTGAAATACGAACTAAATTGGATTTATCATCAATTTTCATTGACTCTCTTGAAGGTTGAAAGTTTTTTAATTGTTTCAGAACTCATCCAATAATGTGTTTTAATTTTTTTTTCAAATTTAAGATATCCGTTTAAGATTTACAGAAGTTTTAGAAAAAGATTTAAACCAAGAAATTGAATTTTTAAAACAAACGTTTAAAATTTTGAAAGAATCCAAAGTAAAACAAGTTACAAGCAAAGCTCAACAATATAACAACGAAATTCATCATTGCTCTCAACTGTTAATGAGAATGTATCGAAAAAAATACGAAATTATCAATTTCATGGTGTCTTATGATAATAATAATACGAATTCTGGGAACGTTACTCAGATCGGCATTAATTTGGCTCCAATCGAAAATCGAATCAATATCACCAATGCTTTTCTTTCGGCTATTCGAAGTAACTGATCGATTTTTTATTTTTTTAATTTTTTTTGAAACTTAGATTTTGAGACTTTTGACGATCAAAGAAAAATTATCAAATATAATCAGTCATCAAAAGTTTTGATACAAAATGATATTGATCGTCATATCGGATTGCTAGAAAATTTTGCTGAAAAATACAAACCTGAGTTTAAAAGTCGAATAGCCGATTTGTTAATAATGCTGTATTCAAAAAAATATGAGTTTGCCTCCGTTTCTGAAGTATCAAATAAAGTAGATCAAGAAATCGAGACAAATAATGACTCAAAATCACAAGTTGATGAAAATGTTTCCAAAGAGAACAGTTCTCAAGAAATGAGTTCAGAGTCTTCCTCTGATGATTCGTTGACAAGTTCAAAAAAAGAAAGTCTTGAAATGCAAAATGAAAATTTATTATCAGCACGACAAGAATTTGCTTCAAATTATGTTTCGTTCGAAAAACGACCTCAAAAACTCAATCGACAGCAACAGCAGCCACCATCAACAATGCCGAATGTTCTAAATTCCAGAACTAACAACAACAAAAATCAAGAAATCTCTTTTTTGTCCAAGAAATTAATCAAAACCGCTAAATTGGGAGAAAATACAGGAACTGTTCGGTCGACCAAAAGAAAAAGTCTCATCTCTTCTAAAAAAAATTAATAATTTAGATTATTAAAAAAAAGTTTTTAATATAAATTTGTTTAAAAAAAAAGTCTTTTCTATGAAATTTTTTTTTCAATCGACTTTGTTTGGAGCAGATAAAACATTTTGTTTGATCCAGCTAGAGTTAGGAGATTCGGCAACAATTCTGTATTTAAATGAATAAAGGCTAGATAATAACTCAAACAATCGTGATTTGATTGTGTTGATCGAATCACTCAACGATTCTGTAATATTTTCAAGCGATCGAATATGCCGTTCAATATCGTCTTGAATTGAGCTTCGATTCTTTTTATCAATTTGAATAGCCTGAAGAGCATTCAAAAATGCTTGAGCAACATTCATTCGTTGCTCTAATGGGATAAGTTTTTGCAAGAGTTTTTGATGATTCAGCTCATTCGAGAAAACATCCTGATTAGAGTCTGTATTGTTTTTAAGACTATCCAATATTTTTATCGCTGGTCGTTTGCTAAGATAAGCCAATGTTTTATAACGAAAATGATAAATTCTTGCTATCAAATTGGAGCAATCTTGAATGTCTTTTTTGTAATGAATTTCAACGTCCTCATCTTTAAGCAATAAAAAAATACTTCTAAGCGTTTCAATTGTTTGCTCCAAATCTTGTTCGACCATTGCTGAATTTTTTACTTTGATGCCTTGGAAAATTGAAGAAAAAATAATTATAAATCGTTAAACAAATTATTTGCTATTTATTCTGATCATCTAATATGAAAAATCAATTTTTTTTCTGAATCAGAATGAACGGCAACTAATCAAACCAATTTCCAACCATCAAGAGAATCAATCAAAATTTGAGCCAATTCAAGATCGATTCTGAATGTCATCAAATCAAAATTGTCTCCCATTTTTTTCACAATAATTTTCAAATTTATAAATAAAAACGGAAAACTTGAGAAATTTATGCGATCCAAAGAAAAAAAAGAACTTTAAATTAACAAAAAAAAAAGCAAAAGAAAATTTATATAATTAAAAAGAACATACAAAAAAAAAATATAATTTTAGAGTAAATTTTCATAACTATTGATATCGGGCAAATTAAAAATTCTTAACGCCAAATTTTACAATTCTTGACGAAGTTTGAAATAATTTATTTTATATTTTTGATAATAATCAACTCCGCTTAAAGACTCGTGTGGATTGATGATTTCTGATTCCATTTCGATTGAAGAACACGAATCATTTAATGATGTTTGATTGAAAGAATTGGTAATGCATGGTTTACTCTCAATATGGAAAAAGAGACGACTGCCACAAACTTCGCAGAAGCTTCTTGTTTGACCAGAACTTGTCGATGGACCAGCTTCGAATAGACTATCTGAAACATTTCTTTTGATGTTAAATCCTAGATTATCATATTTTTTGAATTGAAAACTGTTGAAATACATTTTGAACATTGTACTACTTCTATAGAATTTTCTTTAAAAAAAAAATAATAAAAAAATCAACAAAATTCGAATTTCTTTTTTTCAACTACACAAAACATGAATTCCTAAATACTCCAGAATGAATCAATCGAGCCAAAGAAACCAGATTTTTTTTCTTGTAATAAATTTGAGACCAGAACAATGATAAATGGAGAGAAAATACAGATGAATATTAGAGTTCAAAAAATTTTTAGAATTTGAAATTGAATCGACTGTTTAGTCACCATTTTGACAAGCGACTATTTCCACTCGGAAAGTACTAGAGAATCCAAGTTCAATGAATTCGATTCATTGGAAAAAACTTGAGAAAAACAAAATTTTTAATGTTTCAATAGTTTCAATGATTTAGTAAAATTGTATTGGTTTTGATTGATTTTGTCAAGTTTTTTTTTTGCTTATATAAAGAAAATATTAAAAAATATCTATAAAAAAAAATATAAATGAATGAATATTCCCCATGATAATGAAAAAAAAACCGAAATAATAGAGAGAAAAAAAAATTAAATAATGATATTGTTTTTTAAAGCATTTGTGAGAGATTAAGAGAATCTTTCAGCATAAAATTTCGAAGAGCCCATAAAGCCTCTTCGATTGTTGAATGGTTGACCGGCCCGTTTCCCAACCAAGAAACGGGCAATCGGCTTTTCCAGTCTTCTCTTTTCTTTAGCTGATTATCGTCCGGTCCAGAAGACAAGAGTTGACGATCCCAATTCGAGACGAATCGCTTATCAGGTTTCAAATTTTCAATGTATCTGAAAAAAAAAGAAGAAAACAAATAAAGAGATTCCAAAAATGAAATAAAAACTAACTTCATATAAGTATGAGTATGTAACAAGCGGTTGACTCGAGGCGGTGGTGTCACAAATAACGGTTCCGAGGGCTTGGCCTGAACTCCTGTGCCTAATTAATAAAAAAAACAATAACTGATCGAATGAATTTTGGAATTTTATTGACTTACTTGTTTTTTGTGGTTGTATCTGTAATTGTTGTTGTTGTTGCTGCTGTTGTTGTTGAAGCTGTTGTTGCAATAATTGTTGTTGCTGTTGTTGGGCCAATTGTTGAAGTTGCTGCGGTTGAATTTGTATGGTCGTCGGTTGTGGCTGTTGTGAAACGGATGAGCCAATAGCTGTTGTTTGTTGATGATGATGCTGCAAAACACTCTGAATTGTTTGCCCTGGTTGGATAATTTGATGTTGAATGCTGAAGGTACCTGGCTGACCAGGATTGCTCACTAATTGAGCTGTGGGATGATGAACTTGAATGGTTTGCTGAGGTTGATGTGTAGCCATGATCGGTATGGTGGTCGATGTGGCAACCTGTTGTTGCTGTTGTGCAGCCAAAGCCATTTGTGGGTGAGCCTGAATGCTGATTGTTTGAAAGGCCTGAGGTCCGGCTTGTAAAGATTGTTGAAGTGCGGTTTGTTGTTGTAAGGCCATCGTTTGTTGTTGAGGTTGCATAACTTGATGCTGGTTCGATAAGCGAGAATTTTTCGAGGATGGTACAAAGTTTCGAGATCGTTTTTCAGGGTCGACGTACCTGGGAATCTGTTTGCTGACATGTACCTCGCGGCAATGTCGAATCAAACGTTGAATACTAGGAAAAGGTGTGGCCCCTTTTTTGACTCGTCCACAACCATGATACATACATTGAAACTCGCCAGGCTCTTTATCTTTGGTTTCGGCGTAAGCAACCCAAACATGGCCATCTGGCTCCGCTGTCAAATGTTCGAAAAAATCTTGTGAATCCTCAAACTGATAATCACATTTGTTTTCCCAATGACATTCATAGAGAACACCTTCGATTGTTTCGGCAGCAGCTTTCTCCGCCGCTGCCAACTCTTTAACTTCAGCGTTTTGCTCTTTAGCTCTTGACTCATATTCGTTTTTCCTATCGGCAGGTAACATTTTCCATTGATTACCGATGATTCGACTGATATCTCCAAATGTACACTCAGGATTCGCTTCGACCACGGAACGACGAACCTCAGAAGCAAAAATAATATAGCCCGTTACCAGACGTTTGGGATTAGCTTTTTTCTTCGAATTATTTGCTGGCGTTGAAAATTGATTTGAGGCTAGTGGTGTGACACTCGGGGTGACAACCAAACTACCATTCAAAGAATCGATAGGAAGCATTGCTGAAGAACCCATCACCGCAGCTTGGGCTATCAATGCTCCCGGTACGCCGATAGACGTATCATTAGTTGAATCCTCGGTATCTATCAACATTGAAGATCCCCGAATCTGTTCCATCAAAGAGATTTGTTCATTCGACTTTCCACCAGTCAAAAACAATTGTTGAGCATCGTCGATAACGTGAGGCAATTGATAAGAAGGTTTGGTCAACATCAAAGGTTTTTTGAATATATAAATTTCATCTTGAACAACACCAACACTAAGATTTTTGAATTTTTTCAGACCATCTTCAGGTAGAGGTTCAAATTTTTTCTCATGCTCCAAATATCGGATCTCACAAACATAAACATCTTTTTCGAGAAACTCGGTGAAACGTTTAGTACTATAGTCTTGAACATCTAACACACAACATCGTTCACAAATACTCAATAATGGATTTGTATCTTCGATTGAACTGAGGAAAACTTCCTGCTGATAAAATGATCCAATCGTATTGGGAGGCAATTCCGCTTGTTGAACGTACCAAGAACCATGGAAAAATGGGTTTTTATCTTGATCTACCCACATTCGATCGATTCGACAAATCAAATTTCTTTCTTGATCAGTTCGAACGTAGCAACAATCTCCAACACGAAAAGTACCAGCAGGAATAGAAAATTGTTCATAGTATTGTGCCCCTTCTATTGGTACAGTGTCTTCTGGTGGTGAACAGAGAACGTTTGGTCGTGGAACGTCTAAAATGGTTGTATCCCATCCTGACAGTTCAGTATCGATTTCATCTTCTACAAATGTTGAAACTTTAGAAGTCGATTCGCCTACTGTCGAGGTGAGACTCTCACGATTTTTAAAAACAGATGGAACACGGTTCATTGGAAGCAAAGTAGTACGCATAGCATAGGCCAAGTTTTGAATGCAAGGCCAAACTTTGATCTTTTTGAAACACTTTCCTTTTGAAGAATATCTTGATTCACAAACGTAAACATCTTTGTCTTGAATTCCAACAGGTTGAGATCGGAAGTAATCCTTGACGAACATTACACAACATTTTCCAATTACTTGCGACAACAACGTATTAGTGTAATTATCTGATTTGAAAACTTCTTTTTCCATGAACTTTCTTGAAGCCAAATGAAAAGTTTCATATGGTCGATAAAACCAACAACCATGAATCAATGTTTGTAATGAAGAATCTTTTTGGAATTTTTCAATATATATGATATGTGGTTCGAGATTTTTATCCTGAGGCTGAACGTAAACAAAATCTCCGACACGTAAAACCATTTCTTGATGAACGACAATTTCTTCGTCATTGTCAGTCATGACAGGTAACTGACCAGCTTCGAATGACATAGAATTTGTCGTTTCCATTTCTAATCCACTTTCGATTTCAAGATTCGTTTCCGTTTTATCGTTTTTTTCGCCAAAAAATCTTTGCTGCAACGTTTCGTCTCCTTCTTTAAAAACTTTGTCACGTCGCAAACCCTCAACATGAGCTTGAAAAACATTTAAATCGTACTGCAACGCTGTGGAATGTAAAACCTGACCGTTTTTGCACAAATCATTTCGCAAAGTGATAAAATAAGTTTGTAATTCGATTGAATCTTCGAATGCCTGTGAATCAACACGAGACATTAGCCGAGCTCTTTCGAAAACTTCAAACATATCTTGTTGGAAACGATCTAGTCGACGATATCTCCCTAAATTTAAACTTCGTTTTATAATGTCAAAATTCAAAGTTTTCCTATAAAAAAACTCAAATTAATTTTAAAAGTTTTTGATTTTTTTTTTTAAATTTACAATTCTGTTTCGGAAGTTTTTGTCACTCAACTCGGATAATTCGTTGATCGAATCAGAAAAGCACCGACCTTCTTCATCTTGATGGTTATAAACAGAAATAAAAAGATTGGTCAACAAATCTTGAATAATGATTTTGACATCCGGTATTCCATTGACACTATCTTCATTCAACTCAATTTTAGTTTGCAATGCAATCTGCTGCAATGTCAGTGTATCTTTAAAAATTTGAGAATCTGGTTCATTGTATTTACAAGCGTTGTCCAACATCAAAATAATGTCTGAAAGTAAATCTTCCACCGTTTCGTAAACACAATTTTTTACTCTAGAACCAATTTTTTCTAAACAAATAGGTTTAGAAATTACTTCGAAATAATCTGGAAATTCCGTTCGAGATGGAAGTTTTTGAAAAATGAAAGACAAATGTCGGCCTTTTGAATCAGTATAATCTCGAACCGCTTCATATAATGTTTTAATTTTCATTTGAACAGCGGATGATGGACGTGAATATTCTTTTTTAGGCTTAATGATACCTCCGACTCCTTCACTATCGAGCGATGAAGGTCCGAGTTCTTTGATTTTTTCTTCTAAAGTTTGTTCCAACTTGACAGCATCTTGATAAATAAGCGAATTATCTTCGTTGTAATTGCGACAATTGGTAAACATCAAACGAAAATCATTCATCAAAGCAAGCTCTGAATCGTACTAAATTGAAATTGAAAAAACTGTAAATATGAAAAAATATGGGCTAAAAAAACAAACCATATTGTTTTTAATCTTATTTTCAATCATTTTCATATCAATCGGATTGGCGATGATTTCATAATAATCTGGATAAAGTTTTTTCGAAGGTTTTTCAAGAAAAGGTTCGATCAAATAACGGCCTCTTTCTTCATAAGTAACCAAATGCTGATATAAAAAACGCATTCGTTTTTTCATTGCCGAATCTAAAGCCTTTTGTGAACGACGAACATTTTTCAATTCTTGACTCATGGCATTAACCATTGAACGTTTACTCGAACGACTAGAACGTTGACCCGATGTTCTCATTCTTTTGGATCGTGTTGAAGATGGCAAACTAGAATGGTCTTCCATTTGATTAACATCATTACCTTCAACATCCTCATCTTCAGCATCGTCTTCTTCATCGCCATCATCATCGTCATCCGCATCATCTTCTTTGAAAACAGAAATAATTTCTCGGGCTTTCATTTGTAAAATTTTTTTCAACTTAGCAGCGTCTTTGTAGATTTTAGAATCCTGTCGATTGTAAATCATGGCATTGTCAAATACTAAAGTCAATTCATCCACAAGCTGAGAAATGCTTTCATAGTAGTTCATCTAAAATTTTATAGTGATAAAAATTTCAATCAATTTAGAAAAAAATGAAATACCTGAATTTTTTTGCCAATTTGAGACAATGAAATCGGATGCTTTATTTCTTTGTAATAGTCTGGGTAAAATCGTTTTGATGGAAGTCGCCAAAATGGATCCGAATGCAGCGTATCTTTGACTGCATTAAATAACAGCCACTGTGGTTTCGATTTTTCTGTTTGATTTTGTTCTTCAGAATCGGAAAAATTTGTAGTATTATCATCATTGTTGTTTTCTTCATCATCGCTATATTTTAAAGCGGCTGTGATCGATGACCATTTTTGTGGCCTCTGTTTTTGACGAGCTCGAATGCGTTCAGAAGATTTGCAACCAGGTGCAGTACGTCTCGAATGAATTTCATTACGTTTGTGTAGAATAATTCGTCTGAGTGTGTTGGCATCTTTGTAGATCATCGAGCCTGGAGCGTTGTATGCTTTAGCATTATTGACCATTAACATTAAATCATTTTCAACTTGTAATAAGTTTGAATATTGATGATTTTGAATTTTTTCTGCAATAATCTTCAGATCAATCGGATTTATAACAACTTCATAATAATCAGGATAAGTTGATCGAGATGGTAACAATTGAAACATTGAGGCTAATTTACGGCCATCATCGCTATAAGCTGACATAACAGACCCGAATAATTCTTCATAAGTATTCTCATCAGTAATACTTTCTATTTGGTCTGATAAATCACCAGAACCACTTTCAACATCAGAATTATCGGTCGAGTCGTTATTGAGTTGTGAATCACCACAATCGGATGAAGCTGACACTGAAGAGCCAAATATTTGATTTTTAAGATCATTGAACACATCCCACAATTTGGTGGCATCTGCATATTCAACCGAATCCGGTTTGAAATAAGATTTTGTATTTTTTACCAATAAATCAATGTCCGCTGTAAACTGCTCCAAGTCCTCGTACTCATCCATTCGAATTTTTTGTTGGATTCGAAGCAAATCAATAGGAGTCGATACCACTTCATAATATTCAGCCAGATTTCGACGCTTTGGAGCTCTAATAAAAGTTTCACATAAATTTTTTCCATCAATTTTATGGTTTCGCAATGACTCCATCAATTCTTGTAGTTGTTCGGACTGTAAAAATTAAAAAAAAACATAAGTTTCAATGACATTCAATGAAATAAAAATATAACCAAATCATATTTTCTTCGCTTCGGATCTAGACTATCGTCAAACGAAGATCGTTTTCGTTTCGATAATCTTGGAGATTTTGACATTTTTTTATAAATTCCAAAATTTTAAAAAAATTCAAATAGCTGATTGTAACATGTTTTTCCCACTATCCAACTCGAACCGGCATAACTTATAATTGCCAACAAATGCTAAAATTCAATTATAAATTCTAACGAAACATTGAGTGTGGTGTGTGCTTGTTGTTGTCTCAAACAGAACAAAGGCGCAAACAATGAAAAAAAGTCTATTTCAACTAGAGCTATTTTAAAATGAAAATAGCCTAATAATGACGATTTTAGAAAAATTTAATTTATTTTAACACAAAAAAAAATTATTTGTGTATTTTTTGTTTGTTTGTTAAATGATATTTTGAATCAACCTTGTTGAAAATTTTCCGCTTTGATAATGAAATGAAACAAAACAAATTCATTCTATGAATTCAGATGAATCAAGATTTTTGTGGCTAGATGTATGGCTTTGATATTTGGATCGGCTGTTACTGGGGCTCTTGTTGTTTTTGCTTTGCGAAGCGATTTTGCTTGGTGATTTCTCATCGTTTTGTAAAAACATATCTTGAACAAAATCGATCAACGATTTGTAATTGGTAATGTTTTCGATCAAATTGCTTAGAATTTTTTTGGTATGATCGTTGCAATCGACTGTGAATGCATCGCTGATCAAAACTTCTTTATAAAAGTATTTTAACCAATAAATATTTGTCTCTGGAAACCAATCACGCCATTCATCACCGATTCGACGATACATTTGTTGATAAACAACTTCTTGAGCATCTGGATTCGGATTGGTGTCAGTCGTTTTCAAACGGTTGCTCAAACTTAAATAGTAAACTTCTTCACCAACGCGAATTCTTGAAAATGTCGCATCGATAATACAAGCTTTCATATGGAAACTTTTGACTCTGTAATGAGTTGAATGAAGTATGAACGTAACATAATCTTTCTTGGTTGGTTTCACTAAAATGTTGCAAACATGCATGTCACGATGTTCAAACTCCAATAAAGCTTCGCTGACTGTCAAGGCCAATGTTACTTGATAGCAGACACTCAACAGCTGATCTGATGTGACACCATACTTGGTACGAGCATTTTTCGGAACGTGTGGCAAACGATAGTTTATCAAATTCCAAATCGAATCTCCGCAAAACTTCATCATCAAAACCAGGTGTTCGCGTGGCACTCCAAACAAATCATCGAATCTTTCAACTGGTTTTGCTTTGGATATGGTCTCATTGTATTTACGTATCAGAAAATAGTTTGGTATTTCACCATGAACAATCTTTGATTTGAAAACTTTAGGAAAACTATGCGTTAGATATTCGTATCCTCGATAATCACAGGTGATTTTATGTAAGTTCGATAGCTGCTTGATGATGACAATTTCTTGAAATACATCGCCATACAATTCAAAACCATTGAATGACAGGGCATTCAACGAATTCAAGGTTGTCTTTTGAATAACTTTAATGATCTTCATTGAGAATAGGGAGAAAAATGAGAAAAAAATGAATCAAATTATTTTTATACTTTGAAAACAAGTTCCGTATTATTTTGTTCTTTACCACGAGCTTTGATTACGTGACTATACGTTCCCGAATCAATGTACTCAAAATTTTGAAACGACCAACTTGGAAATTCGATCCCAAAATGTGATGGATTTGTTTGACAGCACAGTGCTAGCACTCGATACCAATAATCATCTTCGCTTTCGCTCCGCAATGAGGTCAGGCTAATCGGAACCGAAATTAAATTAACTCCTTTAGGCATAACACACTTGAATTTTTTGTTCACTTTTTTTTATATTTTCAATTCAAGAAGAGAAACCAATCTTTTAAATATGAAAGTTTTCAATTTAAAAAGAAAAATCAAAATTCGAATCGTTTTTGAATTTTGGTTGTTGATACAGCCAGTTCGAAAAAAAAAATTAATGACTTCAAGCACATTGTTTGAAATATTCATGGTTGTTTAATCAATGGTCATTTTTTGTTCATCATTCGATAAGCTGGATTTTTAACTAAAGTTTTGTCTTTGTTTTTTTTCAATGAAATCATTTAATTTTAACATTTCGAAAATTTCATTGAATTAAAAACTGGCATTGAGATATTGATTAAATAATTTCAATTTTATTCTTTTTATTTTTTTTATAGAACCTTCTTTGTTTTCGTTTCGAAAAATTAATTTTATTCAGTTTCAGTTGATTATTTTATTTTCGATTCAATAAGCTAGTTCGAATTCAGTCATGTATTTTAAACGTTGGTATGCAACATCGATTGCTTCAATTATGCTAGTTTTGTTATTTTTTTTATTCAAATAATG
This sequence comes from Octodonta nipae, assembly GCA_034190945.1. Classification (NCBI taxonomy): domain Eukaryota; kingdom Metazoa; phylum Arthropoda; class Insecta; order Coleoptera; family Chrysomelidae; genus Octodonta; species Octodonta nipae. The sequence continues at coordinate 111,623 of JAVLUE010000495.1, forward strand.
AATCCCATGAATGGTGGGTCCACCCTGTGAGATTGCTTGATCTTGGAGTTCGGAAAGAGGAATTTGTGATTCTATTATTGATTGTGCCGCTGTTTGAAGTGTCATGCATGCCAATCGAATTGACATATGTTTGTTGAGACCTATTTTGAAGCCACCATCCGCTAAAGCTGCAATAAAATAATAGGAAAAAGCTAAACCATTACCTCCAACAGTACAAGCTGCATCGATTAATCTATTAATAAAGAAATCAATTTATTAGTTCAATCCTATAAATTAATATTTTCACTTTTCTGGTAGGTAATCAATATCATCAGTGATTGAAGACAGCAGTTCTCGAACAATCTTCGAACATTGTTTTGATTTGATTGGGGCATCTATGAACGCAAATCCTAATCCGTAAGCAACTCCAATGTTCAACATTATACGATGCATTTCTAGTAGATATTTTTCCGGATTTTCTGGATCTAACAATGTTTGTTTGATTTGATCAATCGATACGCCGCCATCAAAGATAACACATATAAAGGGTGTTTCTGATTTGGAATGTAATTAATAGTCATAGCAAATGGTCTTGTGCCACCACCCTTAAAACAAGATCTAACCACAAAACCGTGAACACACAGAAACACAATATCACAATCGAATGCTCCAAAAACATCGTAACTACGTGACGATGTTCTGATGCTACGATGTTTGAAACGTTCTAAATTTCTCGAATTTTTAGCCGAAATGAATATTTTTTTAGGATCTAATTTTGCAAAAACTAACAAAGCTTTGAGAATAGCTTCAGTCATTTTACCAGCGCCGATAAAACCAATTTTGACATTATCAATCAACCGATCATCAGTACTTTGTTTTTGTTGAGAACTTTTGCTCAAATAACTTTTTTCGTTTGATTTTTTTGATAGAGACTTATCGGTTAATGTTGAATACTCGACTCTGTTTTCAAAACAATTTTCTCTGTGTGTTTTGTATTGATTCTCTTTGGAAAATTTTTCAATTTTTCTCTGTCGGTTACTTTTTTTACTTGATTCTCGATTATTATTGGAAGATTTTCTATTAGATTTATTTGGCTTTAAATTTGTTTGTCGTTTTCTATTGAAACTTTTACTATTAGATTTATTGTTTTTCTTCTTTGATTTTTCAGCTAAAGATTTTCGTTTTCTTGCATAGCTTTTTGATTTTTTCATTTTGCTTTTATCAGACTTGGAATTTGATTGGAATGAACATTTCATCAATTTATTTCTAGTTTTCTTATTTTGAACTGATAATTGATTTTCAGTACTAATCTCTTCATCAGATTTATCATGTGATGATTGCTGTTTAGAAGAAAATTTTATTGGATTTGTATTGTCTAATTTTCCATCAAGTGATTTCAGTATTTTCTGTTTTCTCAACGATGCCTCTCTAAATGGATACTCTCTATTAGACGATTTAAATTTTTCTTTACTTGAAATCGACTTGTGAACTTCTGTATGAATAGTATGATACGATTCATTTTTTATTCGATTTTTTCGGTCATTTATTGGTAATAATGAATCACTGTTTTCAACTTGGTCTTTCTGTTCGAAAATGTAAAACAGATTTTTAAAAAACCAATTATTTCCGTTAGATTCTGTTCCACTATCATCCTCTTTTTTTGAATCATTATTGTTCTTTTTTGATGATTTCCGCGAAGAAGCTGAAAAGTACTCGGAGTTTGATTGTGATTTCTCCGAGTTTTGTGATTTATTTCTTCTTGAACTCATTTTTTGAAATGAAAAAACATAAAAAGCTGATTCAAGAATGTTTGGTTTTAACCTATTATATAGAGCTTGTTAGGAAAACATTTCTAAAAACGAATATTGAATCAATTTAAATATTCAAAATCAATTTTTTTTTGAAATTATATTTTAAAGTTTTTTTTTATTTTAAAACAGAAACTTTATCATATTTCAAATTAAACAATGATGTCCGAATTAAATGTGAAAAAATAAACCAATATCAAATTCGATATATAAAAAAATATTTGGCAAATTAAAAAAGAGATCTTCAAAATGACATTAAGAAAACTTGAAAATTGAAGATTTATTAAATTTTTATTTGCTTGAGACGAAACTCTTGATGCGAACTAAGTCCAGGAATAAGAGCGTTTGAGGGTCGAAGTGTTCGATGATATTCAACTATTCTTTCTCCCCGAACTCGACGATTATCGATCTGATTAGAACGAATAATTAACAAAATCAAAGTTGAAGTTCGGAAAAGAACGGCCTGAAATACAATCATCCGAACACAATAATAAAAGTATTCATCGTTTGGTATCATCATTTTGTACAGAATGGATGCGATTTGTTTGGGCTGACATCGACCAAATCCATATTGAAGAATAATGATCGCTTCACCAACAAATCTATGAATCGATAAATTTGAAGCTATCTGATAAATGTAATGCATTTGTCCGATTGGATTGAATAAATTTGATAGCAATATCGATGTATAATAAACAGTGAAAGACAACACAATTAAAATTGTAACATTCCCCATAGTGACTAAAGACAAGAAATGACTGAGACCCTGAACAGTTAAAGTCGTCAGAAATGTCAAGAAAAAAATCCACCAAAAAATGCCCGGTCTTATGGGTTCAAAAAAATCAATTATGTACACGTAGATTAAAATGATAGGAATTATTGGAATTATTTCATAAAGCGATTTATTTAAATAGAACGAACCAGTACTATACCAGCCTAAAAAAAAATTTTTCAAATTATTTAAAAAATGCTAATTATAAACTTTTCCGAAGCTTACCATTTCGATGTTCATTAAAAAAATAAACCGACTCTCGAGTAAAGGAGAATGCCGAATGAACCAACACTACTAACTGGAAAAATTGATTGATAAAAACGCTATATAAATTGTTTGTGACTAAATCATTTTGTTCATCCATTTTCTTTTGGGAGATACCACAAGTACTGTTGAAATCATCTTGAAGGTTAACACATCCTGAAGGGTAAGCAATAGTTGGATTGAACAAAAATCTCAACAAAAATCCGTGTGATATGTAAACAATGAAAAAGAATAATGACTCCATCCATAAATAATTTCGAAAATAAACCCAATTTCGAAGTAACAATATAAATGAAGAAGCTAGTGAAAATCGAGTACGATTCAAAAGAATTCCATCTTTCACTGGAATAGTATCATTTTCTATATGAAAATCCAAATCTATATGCGTTTGATTGCTAATTTGAACTAAATTTTGTACGACAGCGCTTCGATGGTCCAAACATGAAAACTTAATAAGTTCTTCTACTGGAAAACTCAATTCGTCACAACAAATTTGCGGTATTTTAGCCAATGTTTTACGAATTTTAGTTGGTGGGCCATTATAAATGCAAACTCCACCGCGAGCCAACATGTACAATTGATCAAACATCATCATCACTTCAGTGTTGGGTTGATGAATGCTGGCAATAATTGTCAAATGATGACGATGAACAAATCTCCGAAGGCAATCAATTACTACTTCAGCCGAATTTGAATCCAAGCCGCTAGTTGGTTCATCTATGCAAATCAAATTAGGCATACGCAGCGATGTTAATTCCAATGCCAAAGCCAATCGTTTTCTTTCACCTCCCGAACAATGCTGAACCATCGTTTCAGCAATATCGGAAATGTCCAATTCTGCTAACAAATTTATGGCAATTTTTTCGTGATTTATTTTTTGCGGTTCGTGTATGTTTTTTAATCGTGATGAATAGACTAAGCTTTGTTTAGCTGTCAAGCCAGTCAATAAATGACCAGATATTTCTTGAGTTAAAAAACAAATTCTAGTTGGCGTATATTTACTTAAATAAAATTGAGTTGTACTACTCAATCGAGTTTTCAAACGACCATTTAAAACTTTTAATAGCGATGTTTTTCCACTGCCAGAAGTTCCCATTAAAGCATTCATTGTTCCAAACCGAAACTGACCGTTCAAATTTCTAAGAATTAAGTTGTCTTCATTAATATTAACGATTGGTCGAGCTTCAAGAAATGAACTATAACCAAACAAAGTCAATGATTTCCATGCTATATGAACTTTGTCTTGAACAAATTCTCTAAATTGAATTTCTTTAAAATCTTTGTGTCGTTCATCGTAAATTTGTTTTTGAGAATTTTCTCTTAAGAGTTTTTTGTCAATCTTGATTTCTTTGAAATCAATTTCAATCGGGTTCAACTTATCATTTTTTTTCAAGTTGGATACTTTAAAATGAGAGCTGAACTTTAAATACATTGTTATAAATGTCAATAGTCGAATGCCAAGCGTATTGAATACCACAACCAATAAATTCCAATAAATGTTTTCCACATTTACTTGATGTTTGTGAATAGCCATTGAAAACTCTTTTTCTGGATCACATCGATCAATCCCGTAAAATGCATAAACAATACCATGCTGTAAAAAACGAGTAGCTATCAATTCTGAAAGTTTCAAAGCAATCGGATTTCCAAGATGATCAAGATTGACAAAAATAGAGTTGAACAATGACAAAACAGTGATGATCATTTGTGAAGCCACTAAAAGTACTTGAATATTTTTTTCTATAACCACAGACAAAAGCTGACCAAAAGATTGCATATAAACAAACATTAGCCAATACATGAACCAAAAGTTTCCAAAACGCCACCAATTTATTCGACCTGCATCTAAATGTGCATAGTCCATGGCTAAATAAATCAAAACAGTGGTGATTGTTGTAAACAAGATACTTTCCAGCAATTGAATCACATTAAAAGACCAATAAAAAGCAGACAAACTATACCAGCCTGTTTCAAAAAAAAAAAAAATTTTTTAATTGAAATTAATTTCTCACTAACGATTTAGATGCTCATTCTTGAAAACTTCTATGTAAGGAACAAAGAGGATAGCGGCCAGACCCATACTGCATGAAGCCAAAAACAGAGTCGTAATTGATTGATAAGTCAAACAACTTTCCATCGCTCGAGTATCTTCTAAATCAGTTTGACAAGTAGTGTTCCAATAGTTTTCATCAAAAGAGTGGCAAGATCGTCTGTAAACCATGTCTCTACTGAACACAGTTGATACTATTGGAAAATAGTAGGCATATAAAGCCAACAAACCCAAAAATATGGGATAATTTATGATGAATGTTATTCGAAATAAACGAATTATTTGAAGAAAAAGATCCCCAAATTTAAATTGTTTTCTGTGTAGAGGCATGCCTGAAGGTAAAAATTCAAGACCAGAAACATGAGCCAAAGTTTCGTTGTGTGTTTGTTCCAAAGTATGAATGGACAAAGTTTTAACATTTGAATCGGTGATTCCGTTGCAAGCAATTCTCATGTATTCTTCAATAGGAGGTTTCTCTTGATTTACTCTCATATTAAGTTCTGTTAAAAGATTGTTTTTCAGGGCTGCTGGAGAACCTGAATAAATGCATACCCCGCCTTTTGCCAGAATGTACAGCGTGTCTAATAATTGTAATGTTTCTTCGTTTGGTAAATGAATCGGTACAACAATAGTCATTCGATGATTGTTGGCCAGCTGACGAAGACATTTCATAACAATATAAGCAGCGTTACTATCAAGACCCGTAGTTGGCTCATCAACAAATAAAAACGATGGGTGTTTAAGCGACATCAATTCTTGAGCGATCGCTAATCGTTTCTGTTCTCCACCCGAACATTGATCAAACCGTCTAGTTAAAACGTTTCGATCCAAAAGAAGTTCATCAATTGTTAAATTTATGTGTTTCTCCATTTTAAATCGATCAGACCATTTATTTTTAAATCGAAACGCATATCGGAGAACTTCAGATATGGTCAATCGACCAAATACAGTTTCATGAACGTGTTGTGAAATACATCCAATCACTGGTGATCGGCCTTCACATGGATTTATATAAATTTCTGAATCATCACTGAAACCATGTCTTATGTTTCCATTAAGACAATTTAGCAAGGTTGTTTTTCCCGCACCGCTGGGACCCATAAAACCATTTAAAGAATTATATTTAAGATGACCATTCAATCTACGGAGAATAACTTTAGGTTCACCAAAAAATTGAAACCTATTTCTGGTTGAATATCTGAGGTTACGCCAAGCAATCGAAACATTATTAGTTTCATTTGGCAAAGTTATCATATCAACGTTGACTGTATCGTTTATCTTTGAAGAATTTCCATTGTTGTTATTATGATCAAAAATATTATTCTTGTTCGAAGATTCATCATTTTCGTGGGCGACATAACTTTCATTAGTAAACGAATTATCAATCTGATTTTCTCTATCATCTCCACCATCATCGATTTGATCAAATTTGTTTGTCATTATTAATAAATAAAAAAAATTTCAACTAATCAAATAAATAAAAATATAACTTTAGATGAAATATCGATTGTTTTAAGAAAAATAAAACACAAAGAAATGTTCGATGATAATCACCACACTATCACGAAGTCTAAAATCGATCTGAGACTGTTTCTGTTTGAAGACACCAAGAATGCAGCGAAGTGTTGTTTAATTCAAAAAAGAAAAAAAAACATTAAAAAATCAACAACATTAGCATGATGAATAATGACATCGGCAACGAAGACGAAAACGATAATGATTATTTTTTTGGTATAATAATAACAAAACTAATAATAATCAAAGAAGATGATAATAATTTCATTTCAATCATCATCATTATGAGAATATTTGAAGAGAAACACCATCGAATTCTTACAAACGACCACTTATTTGTTTGTTTGGCTGGTTGTCGACAAATTAACTAAATTATTTAATGAAATATTTTTTCTTTTTCTTCTTTAGTATTCTATCATCATCATCATCCACATGTAGATAATAAATGTTAAATAATTGTAAATGAAAATGAAATGCTTTTCTTCGGTGTTCAATCGAAAAAATCCAGTTTGGTGGTTGTTCAGTGGTTGTAGTGGTGGTGGTGGTGATGATAATGGAGGTGGTGATGGGGGTGGTCGTGGTTATGTCATTGATTCATTGCCACCGTTACAGGATGGGTCTATCCCACCATCGTAGTCTCACATGAATTAACATTATTTATTTTTAATCTATCTGCTATTAATTTTGGAGAAAAAAATGAATCAATAAAAATCGCACACAATTATTACTTGTTGATGTTAACTTTCCAATATGATGAAATTTTCCATAGGCAGAAAACAACAAAAAATGAACACTAATACGTTGTCGCAAACAACAACGACGACGACAACATGTTCGTTCGTTGTTGATTCGATTCCATTTGATCAAAGTTATGTTTATCCAATGAATTGACTTTAAATGAGATGCCAAGATCTAGTTTCATCGATAAAGGCACTGTTGGATATGTTTTTCTAAATACTTCTTACAGTACAATTTTCTTAAGAAAAATTGTTTAGAGGGATTTATCAATGTTTTCATTTCTTCATTTGTTTCTAATTTTGAAAAAAAAAAAAAAATGAAAATCCTCAAAGATCATTGGAGAAAAAGCCTGACCTTTTTTAAAGTTACAAGGTGCTTATATAAAGGAAAAAAATAAAGAGAAATGAGAGAGTTGTTTTTTTTTTTAAATGAAGTAAAAGTTTAACTTAATTATCAACTCCACTTATCTTGAATTTTATTTTTTTTTTTCGAAACAAACTTGAAATTCATTTGAAAGTTTCTATAAAGAGCCATTTAAAATATCTTGTTAGAAGAAACTTATCATGTGAGCATCTTGAGCGTTCAAAAAAAAACGTGCCAAAAAAAAAACAGAAAGTTTAAATAACCCTTTTTTTAATTGGCTTTTTCTTTTATCACGTTAAAGGTTTTGGTTGAACAGGAAAAAACAATTAAATAAATTGCCCAAGAGAAAAAAAAACCAATTTGAATTTTTTTAATTATCTGAAAATTTGGGGTTATACCTATAGGTAAAACGTTTTTTTCTTTAAATCGACCCTCAGTCAAATTAAATTTCAGTTTTTTTAAAATCTACATTCCGAGTTTTGTTTTGTTTTTTTTGAATTCATCTTGTTTTACATTTTTTATTTAAAATAGTTTTTCATCGAAAAAAAACTAAACTTTAAATTTTTTTCAACTATAAATCTTAGGTTTTTTTTACATTGAAAATAAAAAAATTATTTTCATAATTATATGGCTAATCATCCAATTAATAAAGATTTTTTCTCGCCTTTGTGAAGGAAAAAAAAACTCTTTGAGAAAAATAAACGAATTTTTCCTTCCCTAAGGCTATGAATTGATGTTCGAAGTTCTCTGTTTCTGTTCCACTGTTGTTTGTTGTTTACAACATTCTACATTTTTTTTTTGATTGTACAACAACATTTTAAATATGAAAACAACAACAACAAAAAATTAACAAAAACACACCTACAACCTTAAATGCATTGATTTTTTTTAGAGGAAAAAGATGTTTCTCATTTGTGTTTGTTGTTTTTATTTAAAGAGAGAAAGAGAGAGAGAAGAAAAACAAAACTTGATAAGAAAACACGGAGAAAATTAAGCAAACGAAGATTTTTGATTGATTCGAATGATATTCTTCAAAAATTCCTGGAAAAAATGGAATGACATTGAAAAACAAGAAATTACATTCAAACCAATTCGTTATCAAAAGGAACGGATCTCTCCGAATCAAGCATTACAAAAATTTTCAAAGTGACTTGTTTTTTTTTTACTTCCTATTTTTCACATAATTTCTTTGAATTAGGATAATGTGAATTTGTTTTCGAACAAACAAAAAAATTAATCGTCAAATTATTGTCGTGTTTTAATTATTTTCAATGACATTTGGATTCGAAAAAAATACTATACGATTATCTTCAATAATTTAAAAACTTTGAAATTGATTGAACATTTTTTGAAGATTTTCTGCTGTCTTTGTTGTTGAATAACCCTGATTGGATCGATATGACTAAATAAGATTACTCCAATGACCTTAGGCAACGACTATTTTATTGAAATCATGTTTTTGCATCAAATCTGTTTTAATATTTTTGATATTTTACCACAAACCAATCAATAAAATTGGGTATTTTTTTCACGATTTTAATTTTTGTTTCATTTTAATCTTTTTAGGAACAAAAGTTCATTAATAATAGTTATCATTATTTTATCAGATCCTTTTGTCGCTCAACTATTGAATTGTTAAAATTTTTTTTAAGTTGTTTTGTTAGATTTTCTAAATTGTTGTTTAATATTAAATCTTTCAATTTTAGCTGCTGTTGTTGTTGTTAATATCCTCGATTTATTTTTTTAAACAAACTTCTATCTTCCACCGGGAAATTTATTTTTCTACTTTCGCTTCCTTTTTTTTTAGTTTATTCCTGTTTGATATCAATGAACTGATAGAAAAAAAACAGCAGTAGTTTTTTAACTATTCAAAATAAATAGGTGAATAATCGACTAAATTTTTAAAAAAATAGAAAATATTTTACAAAGAATTTCCATTTCTGGGGCTATTTTAACTTATGCATCCCCCCCCCCCATAACCAACGCAACTCATCTTCAATATATTGTGCACTGATACGTAACTATTGGAATTCCAAGCTTCTGTGCATCAAAATGATACGTCACCAGCTCCACTTAATGATTCCAGTTAAAAAAACATAAATTAATTCACTATAAACGTTTTTTCTGGTTAATTCAGCAATAAACTTTAAATTATTAATCGTAAAAAAAAAAATTTGCCAACGAGTTCCATTGAAACAGCTTTAACAGGTTGACGACAATGTCGTATGTCATGTCATAAGATCGATACACAGTAGAAGGAGCTTAATGTTATAGTCGAGATATCGCGATGCATCGGTTTAAAAATAAAATTTTTTTTGAATGCTTGATTTTGAGGTTCTTTTTAAAAATTTAGGTTCAGTTTGTGTTCGGTGTAATTGTGTATCATCAGAATTATTGAATCTCTTTGGAATTATGAAAACAAATAATGTTATGAAAATTGAGAATTCAAGAAGCAAGCTTAGCCGACTGAATTTTATAATACAATGAAAATAAATGCATTTTTTCTACTTTAGTTTCTAGTGTCTAATAAATTGAAATTTTCAATGTTTATTTAAAACGAGAATTTTTGATTTGGAATATTCAAGCATTTTTTTTTTTTTTATTTTAGCTTGAGAAAAACCATGTTATTTTTTAAATAAACTTTTCGTATTGAAAAAAAATTCAAACTAGAATCCACTAACAAGACATTGAATTGTTGTTTTTTTTTAATAATATAATATTTTTTGAAATAAATAACCATGAGCTCTAAAATATTTTTTTCTTTTGGCTATTCATAAATTTTAACAAGATTAATTCCCATTTTTTTTTTGTTTTAAGATATTTTATTTCATTCGATGTTATTAAAACATTTTTTTAAAATAATTTTCAAGATGATATTCATCAAATGTTGTTGCTATTCTCTACTATGATTTATTTTCCGAATTAAATTTATTTAAGTTTTTTTTCTCGGGCTAAAATTTGAATAAAATAAAGTCTTACGTCAAAAGTTTTTTTTTTTAAAACTTTGAGATAATTGCTGTCGATAGCAAAACTTTAAATAAAAAATTTGATTTAATTTGTTTTGAATAAAATGCTTTTTTGAAAACTTTTATTAAAAGATAATTTTTAAAACGTTTTAAGTTCATCACCCTTGGTCGAACAAAGCAGGGAAAAAGCACTAAAATCTTGATTTTCAATTTGAAAATACAAAATAGTAAAAAATGAATTATCAAATCTCAACTTTAAAAAAAACATTTGTTAAAATATAAAAAATAATGATAAATTTTAAATTAAATTTTTAGTTTGACTAAAAATCGTTTATTTTTGGTTATCAGATTTCTGTAAACAAACAAAAGAGTATTTTGGCTTTCTCTTTCGTTTCCTTTGGTTGATGACTCGAACCGAAGCCTTTAAAACGATTTTCCCTCAAGATAAAAATATTATTAGATAAGATTTTCAAGATTATCATTTAATTATAATAAAAAAAGATCTATCAATTCCTTTTTCAGAGATTTGAATGATAAAATTTAAATCCAAGGATCAAATTCATGACGTATTTTTAAATCACAAACAATATCTCTATATCGATAGTTGATTCTATTATCATTGAAAAAAATCTTAACTTTAAGTTAGTAAAGTTTAGCTATTAAATAATTGTTTAAGGGTACCAACGATTCGAAATGATGAAACAAATCAATTGTTTGCTGTGGTTTCAAAAATAATCGATTCGAAATATTTAACATTGATGAACTTTTTTAATTTTCTGTTTTCAAGTAAAATAAAAAAGTGTTTTTTCCAGAGGAAAAAAATTATTAATGATGAAGGTATTATTTCTTCTGTTTTTATTTGATGTTTGGTCAATGCTAAATTTTGTTTTATTATTTTCTTGATCAATTCAATTATAATCAAATAATGTTGAAAAAAACGAATAAAAAACAAACAAGACGACTACGACCACAATGATGATGATGATTTAATAGAAAATGGCAATCAAGTTTGGGAAAATATAAGAGGAAATATTATTAGAAATCCAGAGTATATTTCAAATAAAATTTTCTAATTTATTCATTTCAGTTGAAACAAGTTGGTTTTTTGCCTATTTCAAAAATTTGAATTTTTTCTATTGAAATCTTCGGTTTCTTCTTGTGGATTTCATTAACATAAATATTTTTTTATCCATTGATCACAAGATATTATAATGGAAATAAAGATAATTTTGTTTCAATTATCAATAAAAATAAATTAGTTCAGTATTTTTTGAATAAACAAACTTTAAAAATATTTGCCTTTAAAACATTTGAAGATTGAGATGAATATAAAAATATGCATGATTTATTTTCTTGAAATTTTGTTCATGAATTTTTGAAGCTAAGAATTTTAAAAACTGATAGTTTAAAAAAAAAACTTTTAGAAAAGGAATTTTTTTATAGTACATTTCAAGTACAACCTATTCAGTGAAAAAGAATTAATAAAATTTTTTTTTTTAAATTTGTATTTCTAAACACACAAAATTATAATGATGAAAACAAATGATTTGATGATTAAATAAAGTTTGGAAAAAAATTCTATTATTGAAAATTATCAGTAATTCATTGAATGGAAAAGTTTTGAATTTTTCTCAATGATTTCAATCACAAGTTTAATTGTTTTAAATGAATTTCAATATTGTAGTTTTTTTTGTACTGTTAATTGATTTTGAATAATAAACCTGATGCTTTTTCTAACTAAATGAATTTAATCGTCGTTTTTAATACTGAAATGTACCTGAAAAAAAATTAGCAGTTTCAGTCAAGTTACAATTTTTAAGATTTTTTCCTATTTTTTTTAATAATTCCATGCCTCAAGTTGTGAATTTTTCTCCCAAACTTAAATTATTTTATAAGTTTTGTTAGTTTTCATTTTATTATTATCTATGTTTATTAGTTTTCTTTAATTAATGATAAGTTATTCAACGTTATTGTTATTTATTTTAAATTGTTAAGCTGTTGAAGCTTTTTGACTTGAACGATTTGCATTAGATCGAACACGAGTCAACTTGGAAAAAACTATATCATTGTTCCATTTTAGATTGAATAATCGAAAAATGATATTACCACCATCATAAAAAAATTTATCATCTCTTTTAAATTTATACATTTCATTGAAGATAGTTTGGCAAATAAAACAATTTGATGACAGTGTTATAGAAAAAACATTGTTGAAACAATGAAATCTGGTATCAATAATAATGAGCAATATTTGAAAAAAAATAAATAAGGCCAACGATATAGCATTGCATATAACCCATTGTTTCAAAAATATTTGAGTGAATATCTTTTTTTTTGTTTCCAATTTTAATGATTGAGTTCCATTTACTATATTTCTTGTCATATTTTCTATTATAGAAGCTTCTGTAATCAAAAATGAAGAAAAATTACCTTGGCTTTGGAATGAGAAAAATGGTTTTGTGACAATTTTATCAAAATTTAAACCATCGATTTCATTGAAAAGCATCAACAATAAGTAAAAAGCTAAATAAATCAAAGCCAAGCAAACTAAAATAGAAATTAATTGTTATTTGGAAACATCTATTTTATCTATTTTTACCGAAAAAAATTAAACTCAATGTTCCAAAATAATTTAATAGTGCTATTCGACCTTGTCCCAATTTTCTCTGGTATTTAGGTATTTGAATCCAGAAAACAAATAAATAGTAAGTAGAAACAAAAAAAGAGAACTTATTGAAACCGAATAGATGACATTTGATGGTAAGTAAAATGTGATGATAGAGGAAATGAATTTCTCATAAAATTTCAGCATGAAAAATGTAACCAAGCTCGTGTTTAACAATATTGTCGAACAAAAAAGAACCATATAGCTTAATGATGGACAACAAATGGAATGTTGAATTAATTCGATTTTAGTTGGATGATATCGTTCGATAGCAAATGAATATGTTTGATCAGTTTGTTGAACTAAGGTTTTACTTTCCATCACTTTAGGTAGTTCAATGTTATTGGTTTTTAATCGATCAATAATTTGCGATAGCACCGTAAAGTTTTGTTGGTCAGGAAATTTTATTTGAATCAAATTTCGATGTTCAAAATTTTGAATAGTGACTGAAATTGAAGATACTTGTCGAGTGGCAACTATTCTTGATTGAAGATTAGTGTTTAATGTTGATCTCACTTGTAATTGTAAATCATTTGCGCCTAAAAAATTACACTGATCCGAACATGAGTTCAAAAGTTTTCCAGTCATCAGATTACAAAGCGGTTTAATACTTCGAACCAATACCATCGATGCTCTTTCAGAAATTTCTTGCTGTTGATCTTGACCGAAAATCCAGTCTCGATAAACAAAGCATTTTCCATTTTGAATAGGTATCATTAATTTTTTTTTGTTCTCGTAAGTTAAATACAAGAAAAGACGACATTTTTGGTGATGTTGTTCAACAGTATTGGTAAAGTTAACTCGTAATAAATATTGATAGCGAAAATAAAACATTGAAGCATAAAATTGGCAATAAAAAATCGGTATTGTTTGAACTGACCAAAGACGCCATGCAACCAATAATAGCAAAAAATTTAAGAAAACTATGAAAACAGGAATCAAAAAAATAAATTCATAGACCATTTTCTTGTAAAATCTCTTGTTAAATTGAAAGAAAAAATTTTCTATTTAAATCGGCTCGAAATTGTTTCTAATAAATGAATTTATATAGAAGTTTCAATTTATTCGATTTAATGAATTAAATATCTGTTATTTGATTGAACTAAGTAATTTAAGACTGAAATTTTTTTAAAATTATAATTCACAGCTTCATAGAGCAGTTGCAAACAAGATTTCGATATTTAATTTTTAGATAAATTTTACTTGCTAAACCAAATTTTTTTTTAAAGCCGATTGAAACAGTAGTGAAAATGTTCTAAACATAATCTTATTTTTTTCCCAAAAGAAAAATAGCCAAAGTTTAAAAAAATTTTATCAAAAATTTTTTGAGTAATACATACCTAAACAAGTTTTCTATTAATTGAGAAGGTAGTTTTTTTGAAATATGATAATTGATACAAAAAAAATTTATTGTCTATCATTTTCTCGTGTCCAATGCTTTCAATAAAATTGATTTTTCCATTTATTGATCGTTTACTTTTGATTGCTTTCAATACCTTTTGATGACACAAAAAAATAGGAAAACAGCCATTTGTAGCTTGGGTCGTCGTTTATGAAAAGCTTTTTGATGTTACGAATTTTTTTTCTAGAAATCATATTTACCTTTTTTTTTATCTGAGTCAACTATCATTCAATCAGTAAATATTAAATTTGACTAATTAATTGGCATTTAAAAAAACAAAAGTCTTTCTTTGATTTTGTTTAGATTTTAGAGCAATATGATCGATAATAATACTTTGACATTGGGCGCTGTTTCCATAGATTCAATTTGGATTCCAAAGTTAAATGACAAAAACAACATCGATCATACTTCTCTATTGACTAGTGATTCACTTTTATTCAGCCATGATGATGAAAAATCAGCATCTGTTGTTGGGAATGAATATCAATCTGAGTTAACTCCAGAGATTGTCGACAGTGGTGTTGATTTTCCATTTAAATCCAAAAAAAATTGTTTTGAAAGAGAAACGAGTTGCATAGCTTTTTGGCCAAGTCTATTGAAAATTCCGGAGAAATTTCTGAACAAAATTGAAAAATTTCATAAGTTTCCATGTTTTGACATCTATTTATTGTTTAGCAAAAAGAACGGCAAAATTTATCAATTCGGTCATGATAGTTCAAACACTCCGAAAGAATTGCCCGAGTTGTGTGGACAGAAACCAAAATTAATACATTCTCATTTGACAGCCTTCAGTGTAATGTTTTTGAACACTGAAAAAAAGTTATTTGCTTGGGGTGATAATCAATACGGTCAATTGGGATTCAGCGATAAAAAAAATTGTCTAAAACCAAAACTTTTACTTGAAAACATCGTAAAAGTTGAATGTGGCGAAGCGCATACAATGGCATTGAACGATTGTGGTAAATTGTTTGTCTGTGGTTCATTCTTGAAATTCGGAACAATCAAATCAAACGATAATTTTCACTTCATCAACTCAAATGTTTTCGAGCTTTCCATGTTCTAGATTTTGGTTGCCTACGTTCTGGAAGTGTAATATTGACAAGACGAGGAGATATTCTTGTTTGGGGTTTGATTCATAAAAATTTTTTCAAAATACCACAAATTTTTTCTCGAAACTCGCCTCGCCAGTTTAAAACTGTTGAACTTTTTGCTGGTGAAAGTCAATTTGTATGCATCGATAATGATCGAAATGTTTCTTTGAAATATTATTGGTCTGCGAAAAGCACATTATGTTTGAAAAAAATGGAAAAATTTGATCAACCAATTGAAAATTGTTTTCCTGTTCCTGGAACTAATCAATTTGTTTTGCAAACAACTGATGGCAGATTTATAGTATGGAATTGTGTGAAAATCAAACCGATTTTGATTGAATCTCGATTATTATCAATCTCTGATGTGGCTTCATTTTATTCATCTGATCTCTACACTCCAGTGACAACACTGTTACCAAAAAATCTTCACAAGCAAATGTATGAAACCTACCCGTTCAACTATATCGAAGATTCAGACATTGTTTTCATGATCGACCAAAAACCAATTTATTCGCATCGTTTTATTTTACAAGAACATTCTAAAAAATTTCACGAATTTTTTTTCTTTAAATTCTCGGAAAAATCTATTTATACAATCACCGAATATTGCTATCCTGTTTTTTTCTCTTACATTTATTGGATATATCAAGCAAATTTACCAAATTTGATCAGTTCTGCTTCCCAAACGGATCTCATTCATCTAGCTCAAGAGTTTGAGGACCTTGAATTTGCAGAATTTCTTTGGAATTTTTTTGAAGAGAGAAAAAAATTTTAATTTTTATAATAAAAGTTTAAAAAACAAAATTTGATGAAAATTTATATGAAATTACTTTAAAAATACTCAGTTGAAATTAGTCAGTCAAGTTTTTTGAATCGGTAATTTTTGAATTCAAACCCCCAAAAAATATTGAAAAAACTCGTAAACGCTCAGTACAAACTCGGCACACACGCACGCCTACACCGACGAAGTGACCTTTAAAGAGTAAAGGTAGTAAAAAAAAGAACGCATGAACTGAACATTGCATTTCATTTTCTTTTCTTATTCCTTAAAAAATTTAAAAATGCAAAATGAAAACGGAAATAATAATGATAATAGTAATGGCTATGATCATCAAATCAATTATAAAAGATTCATTTTTCAACAATCGAATATTCTTCGACCTTGTAATTGGTTAGATTGGAAATGGAAATGTCAAAAAGCTTTTGAGCAGCTAGAACTTTGGTGGGTAATCGAAAACTCACCATGTTCATCTCAAGTTCCGGATTTGATTTTTGTTGATTTGAATCAAAGAGTTTGCACGATTATTCGTTCGTTGATTGATCCTTCATTCGAACCAATCATTGCCAATTGCACAACAGCTCATCAAATGTGGAAAACATTGATAAATTTTTTCGAAGGTCCTGCGCTGCATGGTATCAACGGGTTTCTTAGTACAAAAAACAACTATGGTAAATATTGGAACATTCTCCACTCTATATTATAAATCATAGCTAAAAGAGATTTTTTTCATAGAAAAACTCGATCAAAAATCGTTAAATAATCAAACGGAATCAGTTGAAAAAGTTGAATTTTATCAAGATCAACAACAAGAAATACAAGAAATTAAAAATCAAAAAGAGATATTCTCGGAGCTTGAACCGAGTTTAATGATGCTGCGGCAAAATGCAGAAAACAAAGTTATTAACGCTAAAAAATTTATCGACACTATTGCTCCAACAGAAATGATGTTGGGAGGAGAAGATTTTGATTTTTTACCAAGTGTTGAGGATGAATCTCAGTTGTTGAAAATTTCTGATTTACAATCGAAAAAATTGAAATATGTTCAAGACATGCCTGATGATTTGATGAAAACTTTAGATTATTATGATTCAATTCAACAAGATTGTTTATTTGAAACTGATGATTTGTCACTGTGGGCCTTTTTGCGAGAGTTTGAGCCAAAGTTGCTGACTGATGTTGAAAGATTTTATTATCTATCTCAAACAAAAATTGTTTTGTTTCAGACAAATGATGGATCTTTTTTTGCTTTAGATATTGTCGAACAAAATGAAATAATTAATTCAAAAACAAATCGATTACCAGTACCTAAGGAAATTGTTTGTATTTGGAAAGAAAAGATAGTTTCAATTTTATCTGGTGTACATCATGTTATCATTTTAAAAGAAAGCGGTCAACTCTTTCTTTATCAAAACAGCGTTGAATTATACAATGCATCCCAATTCGAACCCATTCTATATTTAAAAAATATCACAAAAATTTCTACTGGACTACACCATTTTATGGCTCTAGATGTTGACGGTTTTGCTTGGTTTTGGACTTGCTCACACATCCACAGACTAGTAGGAAATTCGGATGAAGAAAAAAAATTTGAAAAACATGATCTTCAACTTTTTAATAAATCTCAAACATTTGTTTGTGTTGCTTGCACGCATTATTATTCAGCCGCATTGACTTTCGATAATCAAATATGGATTTCTTGGGATTATTTTCCAAAGATTGATCAATTCAAAATTTTTAGTTTTAAAACGACTTCAATCAAATTTTTGTGTGGAGGTGTTGAGCAATTTCTTTTTCTCACTTATCATGGTGATTTATATCGTTTATACAGCGAAAACGAAGAACAACATACAATTCTTCACGAATTAATAGAAGTTGAACAGCCAATAATGTATTGTATGTCAGCTTCAAGCTACTGCTATCAACAAAATTATCGGGACATGGTCGAGATGTTCATTTTAGTGACAGTTGATCGTTTCTGTCACATAATCGAAATTTCTAATAACAAACAATCACCGTCAAATATTTTCAAAAAAGTCACACGAACATGTTTATCTTCAGTGCCAGATACAATGTGTTTATATGCTATTGCAAATTTAGAAACATCAATTAGCCAAAAACCTTCGGTATTGGTTAGTCTGGCAAGATTATCTGAAAATCAGAAAAATTTATTCAAGGATTGTTCTTTCAACAACCACCACAACTTTTACTGTTGCATCGAAATTGTCTCTTTATATGATAGAAATTTGAAACCAAAAAAAAATCCTTGTATATATTTAACGAAAGAATTGTATGAAAAGGCTTCAAGTTTTTTCCCATTCAAAGCACAATCTGATCAATTTGAAATGGAGCTCGAAAAGAATCCGGGTTGTTTCAATTCTAGAAACAGTTCAAGTATAGTGATCAAGTGTCATAATTTCAGTTATAGCGTACTGTATGCATATCTTCGTTATCTTAACGATGGATTCACTCATATCGATTATCAAATAATTTCTTCGGCTCAAAATGAAGTGGATTTATACCAAAGTACTCAAATTTGGCTTTCTACACCCAAGAATTAGAGATCTACCGATTCTTCAGACCAACACAACAACATTAACACACTCATAGACACATTTCAATTTGTTTTGTTTTTTGCTTTTTTTTTCTTTTTCTCATTTTTTTTAATCATTTTTAAATACAGCTGTCAATTACATCTATATGTAAAAATGTTTATCTATCATACCCGTTCTATGGTTTAAGGGTGGCTTGTAAAAAATAAATTTTTTTTTTCTAGACCCAAGAATATTAAGCATTAAATGGAGTTTTTTTTCAATATATCAAATATCATTTCAACTTTTTCTACCAGATTAGAAAATTTTATTAAGATTTTTCATCGGTTGATTTAAAATTCTTTTTCAATTCAAACACCTTGTTCACGCAACTCGATTTAATATTTGAAAAGATATCGATGGTTGTTTTTCCAATCGGACGATAATGTCTTCGCACTGTCTCCGTAGAATCAGATGAAGAAGATTCCACTTCTTTAATCTTTAGTTTAAAATTTTTTCGAATCTCATTTAAGGTAGGTTTCTTATTATTCTTTCTCAAAATAATCAAATATCCGACTCCGATCAGCAAAACTAGAATAGAGATGATCAACGATATGGTCGAAATTGCCCTCATTTTAGAAACTTTGAAATTTTTAAAATACTAAAAAAAACTTTGAAAACAAAATAACAAACTTTTGTTACTTGAGATATTGAATGTTGTAAATTCTATCCTGAAAGTCTGCAGAATGTTTGCTCTTGAATTTATTGATTTGAGCAATAGTCTTTTGTCGAGATTTTTCCCATCATTATTCAGTAAAAATTGTTGATCTTTGATCAATTTAAAACTTTGGCATCTATTATTATTACTATGGTTCAACAATATCAAAGTTAACATCCAAAAACAAAAGAAAAAACTTTTTCGATAGATGTTAAACATTTTGAAGCATTTGTTTTAAAAAGTCAATAGAAACTCCGCAAAATATTTCGTATTTAAATACTGATTCTCCAGAAATTAATTTCAAATTTAAATTAGAACATTTTTGATTATTCAATAATAAGAAAAAAATCTAAATTTTCATCAAATTCAAACAAATACTGTTGATCCATCATTTGATTCGGCTTTTAGAGGAAGTTCAGGAACAAAATTTCTTAATTGATGCAGCGGTACAGATTTTTCAGATTCGGAAGATAAATTTTTTATTGGTTCAATTTCTTGATCGACTTTTTCCTCCTGTAGGTAACCAGTGAGATTTTCTGAGTTTTCAGACATAGTTTTCATATTTTTTCGAAAAAGCTTTTTGTCTGAAACAATGAATTTTTTCATGATGATAGGGCCATAGTTTTTAACGTAGAAAAGACCAAAAAACACAAATGACACAGCGATAACTATAAATAGTAGAGCCATTGATATAACTTGAGCTTGATAAACTGTCTCTCTTATGCATTCAGGATCTACGCCCCAAGACCAAAGACCATCTTCACGACAACGTCGAACTTCATATCCAACAAGGCGATATCCTTCAATACAAGTAAAGCGCACAATTGTACCTGGCCAATAACGATTTTCGCTTTTCCGTCCATTTAACGGTTTCTCTAAGGCTGGACATCGAATTATCTGATAGAAATAAAATTGTTTTAATTCTGAAAACATTAAAAAAAAACAGAATCAAACTCTGTCATTTAAAATTGAATAGATATTTTGAGATTTAGCTTCTTCTTTTTTCGTGTTTTCGGCAAATGAAGAATCTCCGGTCACCAAATAATCGTAACGACAAAAAACCGAATCTCCACAGATACGATCAATGTCTGGAATTGAAGACACTTGTTCCTCATTCCACTCAAACATTGGTTCAAATTTAAAATCATCGTAATGCGAATGTGAAACGACATCATGAAAAAATAATGATTGCGTCAAATTTGTTTGTTTTTTTTCTAACAAACGATACTTGTTGGCGAATCGTTCATGTGTTTCTTTTTTTGAAAGAAATCTCGGATTATTTATGATTTGCCCATTTGGCAGCATGAAATCATCTTCTGAATTTAATGAATAATAACCCATCAATCCTTTGGTAGAGTTTATGTAAGTGTTTGGTAAATACACGTGTAAAGTCAAAGTTCCGGCTCCATTTACTAGTACTTCAACACCACAACCTGAATCAAACATTGCAATTAAATGAGACATATTTCTAATGCCTGATGGCTGATAAATGGAAACTCCACGTGTGTGAATTGTACGCATATTGTCATCCCAATAATATAGATATTCTTTATCAGCAATTATAAAAATTTGATTAAACCATCGACATCCATCGGGTCGAATTCTGAATTCGACAATTGACGAAACGTTATCACGAACAGCTACTGCCGTCAATAAAGTAGCGTTGTTCTCTTCAATTTGTTCAAAACGTCCATGAATGTCGAGTTTGTGAACGGGAGAATTAACTTGAGACAAAACGTATTCACCTTTTCCATTAAACGTATAATTCAATTGATCAAATGTAATAATATGTGGGTCACCAAAAATTGATGCCACAGCTGGTGATTGATATGAAGAACAATCTTGTGTAGTTCGATAATAATTAAACATCGAACATGTTTCACTGTCGTCTTCTTTTTGAGCCCATTTACAACAATAATAAAAAGGCATAATATCATGCTGCCAATACGACAAAGTTGGTGTCTATAGAAGTACAAAAACTATATTTTTCAAGTTTATAGTTTTGAAATTTGCTTCACCTGCATTTGCATTTTGAAGGGATGCTTTCCGTAAACGAAAGCACGAGATAGTCGACCAGAATACATCGTGTCAGCACTACGAATCAGTTCACCATAATCATCGTAACAGCATTGTTGACCAGAGCCTCCAACTCTAATTTAAAAATTTTATTTCAAGTTTTTTTTTAATTTGACTCTTTCAAAGTCTTACGAAGGCCTGGCAGTTCGAATACAATGTTGTGCCCCTAAATGTCTAGAATCACATTTTTTATCAACTACGTTGCATCTTTCATCTGGCGCAAAACGACCCTTGTCCAATTCGGCTTGAGCCAGTGTACAAGGACACCTGAATAATGTTGTGGCAAAATATTCAATCTGATCTTCTCGATTGAACCATTTCCGGCAAAAATTGTATTGCCATTGGCGTCCAAATTCATATCGCCAATAATGACGAAACAACCAGCCAAAAGGCGTAGGTTGACTCCAAGCAGTCATCGACAGAACTCGATCAGTAATATTTACTCCAATAAACCCGAAATGATAATCGTATCGTTTTAAATCAAATTCGGGCAATGCATTCAAATCAAGCTTAAACTCTCCATTATTGGGAGCATCACGAGTCAAATCAAGAATCCAATAAACGCGTGGATAGAGTGTGTAATCGTTTTCTTGATAAGCCCAAATGCTGATTGTTACTTTGTCATTAGTATCGCCAATTTTTCCAGGTTTCCATTTTATTTTAAGTTCATGTTCTTGTCCATTAATAGTATCTGGGTTTTTTTCAATATAATTAATCGGGTCAACCCAAACATCAAACTCTCGCCGACTTTCTGGAGATTCTTTTGATAATAAAAAAATCAGAATAAATTTTATTTTGAAAAAATTCTAAGAAAGCATAATAAAACATACGTATGTACATTCTGGTGTAGAAAAAAGTTTTTTCATCTACTGTCACAGTTAGATCAATGTATCCTTCGAACATGATTTGTGGTGTTACACAAATAGCGACGTTTTTTGTTCGATAATGGCCTTTGACCAAAATACCATCAAAACGACAATGGATATTGCTATCTTCGTTGAAACATGGACCAGTTACCTCTAAAAGTTCGCCACCTAAACTGCTAATATAATTAACTGAAGTTGTCAAACCCTAGTTGAAAAGATCATTTTATACTGTAAAACTGTATTATTTATACCATTCGGTCGGGTAAAGTCGGATCAAGACTCTTTTCGATGCAAGAACCGACAAAGAGTACATCGTGAACCTGAAAAACTGATCTTCCACGTTTATTATTGCCATAGCCGATTAAAGGCAGCAAAGAAACTCGAGGTTTTTGTGAATATGGTACAAATTCGAGCGTACGTGTTGAGTTACCAGCGTTAAAACCAACCTTTTAATCGATAAAAATTTGATGAAAAAATCTTATGTTGAATAAATAAACGAAGGATTTTATTTACATATGCTGCTGGTCCGTTAAGACCATCAAAATTGTCCAAATGAGTAACCCAAGTAATCCATTCATAGTTGAAAAAGACAAAAGTATTAATCTCATCTGTCCCAATAACCATTTGATAAGTATTAGTTTTGAGTTTTCGATCAGCACGATGGTTTGCGAATGTCATATTCTTCCAAGTGATAGTGATAATAAATTTTGGAACAAACCCTCCAGATCCGGCCATTGCTTTATCAAAATTATTGAGAACCATTTTTTTAAAGTTTTCATTCTCTATTTTTTCAACCACTTCTATTCGAAAATAAACTCCAGCCTCATCAACACTTGCTGGTATGTCTTGATGAGCGAAAAAAATAGCCATCATTGATGGGTCTTCTTCCTTTTTCGGATCATTTGGAACAGCTGGAAAACTGATTGGAAACTCATAGCTCTTTAAACCACGATTAAAACTAACATAACCATCTTTATGAATCCAAATATAATGATAAGCAAAACCAAAAAATGGTAAACGAAATTGAAGTGGTTGATCATGAAATTGTTTCATCGAATTTATTTCGTGCATATAATCATCTTTTGTGTATGGAAACATCAGAGAAGATTCAAATTGAGTTTTAAAATCATCTTCATTTTGGAGAAAAATGTTTTTTTTCAATCATTCAAAAACTTAGAAACTTACCATTTTCAAGTAATTGTTCTGAAAAATCAAGCCAACCAATCAAAATTACCGTTAAAATCCAAAACTTCCAAATTGTTTTTCTCATTGTTTGATGTTAAATGTTTTTTCCATCCAAACTAAATGAAACAAAAAAAATTAATTTCAAGTGAAATATTAGTCAGACTGAAGCCCGTTGAGATGATTATAAATTAATAGCGTAGTTTGGTTCAAAGAAAAAGAATTAAAACTTTCTTTGTTTGATATCAAAAAATAAATTATCCTCAATAAATATTAAAAAAAGTTTGATCTGTATATGTCTTTGACTAACACCAAGAGAAGAAATGGTTGTCGCCATCGATTGTGCCAAGTTGATTTATGGCCATCCAATGTGACAATGTAACGGTATTATTTTTTTTTTTAAATTTTTATCATTTAATTTTTTTCATTTAAATTCCATCTTTTTCATTTAGGTTTGTAATAAAACTTTGTTTTGCTTTCATTTTCATTAAAATTTAAAATCAATTTCCTTTGGTTTTATTGAAATTTCAAGATTTATTGAAGAAAAAAAATTTATAGACTCTCATTCAAACCTTTCTACAAACAAAATTTGAAATTTTACCAAATTCATTGATTTTATGATTATTCAATTTTTCGACTTTTTACTCAATCTCTTAATTATTATAATTACAAATAATTCAAATATCTAATTATCTGATTGATGATTAAAAATCACAAATCAAGAACATTGTCATCAACAAGTCATCAATTTTGATATTCTGAAACACATTCATTTGTGGTGAATTACCTAAAAATACTAGCAATATTTTTTTTATTAGTAAAAACGTTTCATCATTTCTGAAATAATATTGCCAAAAACATTATAAATTATTTAAGATTTTATTGGTTTAATTTTTGCATAAATTATTATTTTTTTAAAAATCGATATTTGTTGTTTGTTATTTCTGAGTAAAATAACCTGAAAAGAAAAGTATGATAAGCGTTTCCAAAGCGATCAAAGAAAATCCAATAAATAAAGCCAAACGAGAATACCATCTTTTAAGATAGAAACATATCATAGCTAATGGTTGAGTCTCAGAAACACGTTCCAAGCATTTTACCAATTTTGAGGGCTCTGGTGGTAGTTCACTTTTTTTTGTCAAAATTTGGGTACTACTTTGCGCCAGGTTTGGTTCGCGTTTATTCTCTGAGAAATACATTTTTTGTTAAGCAAAAAAACAATTGAAATAATAATAAAAATCAATGTTCAAGTCAATCTGGTTTGCCTAAGAGAGAAAAAGATTTATTAAAAAATTGATTTGTTTTCATGGTAACGGCACCAATGGGTCTTATAAATTTCCAAAATTCGAAATTATTTTAAATCAATGAAAAAATCAAATTATTTTCTCACAATTTCAAAGAAAAAAGTGATTTAATTTATTTTTTTCAAATGTTTGCCTTGGTTTTTGATCCAACACCCCAAATAATAGAAATAAAAATTGTTTGCCAAAATGAAAGTAATCGTTGAGAAAAAATTTAAAACTGTAAATTTGATTTTTCAAAAAGAGATTCGTTCATTCAAGAAAAACATGCAGAAAATGGATTTGATTTCGAGTTTGAACAAACTTTTTTCATTTTACCATCTTCAAGTAGACCGAGATCGAAAACCAAGATTGTTTGAGCATGGTGTCTTGGGTTTATTGTGGCTATTCGGACTTTACTATACTCTAGATTTGATGAAGTTGATTCCATCGTTGGGAGCAGATCTTGGAACATTGGTCGTTGGTTCAGAAAATAAAAGAGCGATAAATTTTTTCATTGCCAGTAATTTTATTCTTACAATTTCATTGCAAACTATTCACT
The DNA here is from genome assembly GCA_034190945.1 of Octodonta nipae. NCBI lineage: Eukaryota > Metazoa > Arthropoda > Insecta > Coleoptera > Chrysomelidae > Octodonta > Octodonta nipae. Next base: position 137,229 of record JAVLUE010000495.1, read on the forward strand.
ATGTTGATAAAAAATATCAATGGCTTTATGATGCAAACAAAATTTTCCAATCAATAGGATTTTTAGAGAACAAGCAAAATATCGAGAAAATGCTGAAACGATGGAAGTTGTTTATATTATCGGTTCTTGGCTTTTTAACAATCAATATTTGTTTGTTATCAATCATGCAATCAGGATCTTTGAAAAATCTTGATATTGCTGGATTATTCTACAATTTATTCATCATAAACTTTTTGGTGTTCTACCAAACAGCTTATTTTCTTCAATTTTGGTTGATCAGTCGAATGAGTGAAAATCTTATTGAAAAATTTGATACCTATCTGAAACAGTTTATTAAATTAAAAAACAAATCTTGTAGCTTTGATTTGTCCATGATTCAAGTAGACGGAATTCTCGAAAAATTGAAAACATTTTATGAATTATTTTTTTTGATTAAAAATTTGAAAATTTTTCTGAAACGTCTCTATTTGCTGGTGATTGCGAATTGTTTTGCACTTATATTGGCAATGTTGTATACTTTGAATACAAATTTTCCAATGATTGTTCAATTAAACTGTTTCATATTGATTATTTTTTACTTCAGCATAGTTTTTTTGTTTTCTTTTCGATCCGAGATGATGGATTACAAAGCCAAACGTCTCTCGAATACTGTTTACAGAAGTTTAATCATCGACCAAACTGTTATAATAAATTCTAATCATCTTTTAGAAGTAATAAATGGATTTTTCAAATTTTTAAATAAAACCTTTATTTCAATTTAGTTTTCTAGATTTTTCAACACCATAACCAGAAACAATTTTGGGTAAGTTATGATATATTGAAAACTCTATCTTACTTATTCAAACGAAATTCTGTTTTAGTTTGGAAGTTTTGAGAACCCCGATCAACATCAACACAACTTTTACTGTGAGTATTTGATTGTTTTTTTTTTTACTGAAAATAATTGATTAATGGAAAATACAAGTGTTCAACCATATTGATTACATTATTGCCGATGGCATTTAAAAATTTGAAAAATCTTGTCGGATCGTAAATTTTCAGCAATTTCTCTCTTTGTCAAGCAATTTTTAAAAAAAGAACATCTATATGAATTTCAATCTCAACTATTATTCTTACCAAAATTAACAAAAATTGATTGTATCAATTCTAGAAAAATTAATCATTTTTTCATTCATTATTTATCAATTGAAACATTCTTAAAACGTTATTATTTGTTAAATTAAAACTAAAAAAACTAATAATTTACTTTATAAAATAAAACTGCGTTTTTTTTTCAAAACTATTTGTTTTTTAGCCAATCAATCAATAAAATACCCAATCGATACGCATTCAAGTTGATAGATTTTTTTTATATTTCTTAAAATCTTAAGGATTCGCTTCGTGACATTTTTTTTTTTGATTAATCCGATAAGAGTGTGTGTCAATAAATAAATGATAAGTATGTAATCAATAAATAAACAAATAATAAATAGAAAAACCAATTTCACTGTAAACTTTAAAAACGTGACAAATTGTATAAATTGCATTAAAAAAAAAACAAGAATACTGAATACTTTAGAAATTTTGTCATCATTAACCAATTTGACGAGTTCAGATCTTCATTGTTCCACTATAAAAATTTTAGTTTTAGTTACCTTGAATAATGTTCCTAATTTCGATTTTTTTTGTCTTCAGAAAATATTATAATGTAACCAATCGTGTTAAAATATCTTTGATTCTTTTCTCTAAGGTTTCCATGGTCGCAGGATCCATTTGGTTTTGAAAGTTTCAGATCTTTTATCAAACATGGCCTACCAAAAATACAGTAGAATATGTCATTTTTAACAATCTCAATTGATCATTTCAACAATAATTTGAAATTAAATTTTTTATCAAGTATTTAAAAAAAAAAAATTAAAAAAAACAAGTTAATTTTGTACATCAAACAATCTAGCGTCACACGGTATATGAACAGTGGAATGTTTTTGTTAATTGCTCAACAACGCGTGTTGTGATGCGACAAACTTTTGGTCTATTTATATAACAGCTGACTATATTTTTCTATTTTTGTGTTGAAGAAAGTTACCAATTGAGACTATCAAAGCTTTTTTTCTAATTGATAAAACGTTATGAGATATTTGAAAGAAAAATTTTAAATTTATATTTTTCTTTCCTCTGAAATACTCAAATTTCTTCGACTTTGTTAGTGAAGTATTTATCTTTGTATATTGCAATACGACAAAATTCACTTCAAAACTAAAACAATCTTGATTTTTTCAGTTTTATTTTCTCAAGGAGAGAAAAAAATTCACTAAGTGCCTTTTTGTACTGTTTGTACAACCGAATAATAAATTTGTTTAAAAATGGTCGGCTCTTCATTGTTATCAACGTCGACTACAAAAGGAATGTCGGCTTCTTCAACGACGTCGTCGACAATAGAAGCTGAAAATAAAGTTTTGTCAATGTCGGATATATTACCTCAAATGGATCAAAATTCATCAATTTCCCCACATAGAGATGATGAGGACGAAGATGATCGGGAAGAAAGTACCAGCGAAAATAATGAGAATGATGATGACGATGAGGATGGCGAACATGAACCCGAACAAGAAGACATGACCGATTATAAGGCTGGTGGTTATCATCCTCTCAAAATGTTTGATGTATTAAATGGAAGATATGCAGCCATTATGAAGCTAGGATGGGGTCATTTTTCGACAGTTTGGCTGTGTTGGGACATGACCAGCAAACAATACGTAGCCGTCAAAATTGTCAAAAGTGCTGATCGTTATACAGAGACTGCTAACGATGAGATCACATTGTTAAAATGTGTTCGTCAATCAAATCCTGAACAAAATCAAGAAGTGGTTCAAATGTTCGATAGTTTTTTGTTGACTGGTATCAACGGTCAACACGTATGTATGGTATTTGAAGTTCTTGGTTCAAATCTATGGGAGTTGATTATTCAAACCCAATACCGTGGTTTACCGATGCTCAACGTACAGTGCATTGTCAAACAAATTCTCAAAGGCCTTCATTATCTTCACGACACTTGCAAAATCATTCATACAGATCTCAAACCGGAAAATGTATTGTTAGCTGGAAGTCATGAGATGGCTCGAAATTTGGCCTTTAAAGCTTTGTACCGTGTTCATCGAAGATTACCATTGCCTTTAATATACGTTTCTAATGCACCATCTTATCAATTTGATTTGGAACGTCGTCGTATCAAGTTGAAATGTAAACGAAAACGAAACAAAAAAAAAGCGAAAAAATCTAAATCAGGAACTAATAGTGATAAAAGCTCAGCTACTGAATTCGTGAATCAACAGAATGGGCATTTAAACAAAAATAATAATATTGAAAACCGGTCTTTATTTCTACCTGAATTTGCTTGGGTCTATCCTCCTGATTATATCGAATACTACGAAAATGTTGGATATCCTAAATTTGTTGTCGATATTCTGCGTTTATCGAACTCTTCGGAAGAAACAGATTTTGAAGCACCGAAACCTAATCCGGCCTTTGATATTTGTGATATTAAAATCAAGATTGGTGATTTAGGTAATGCTTGTTGGATTGATCATCATTACTCAGAAGACATACAAACCCGTGAATACCGATCTCCTGAAGTTATTTTGCGTGCAAATTATGGAACTTCGGCAGATATTTGGTCTTTAGCATGTTTAGCTTTTGAACTCGCTACTGGAGAATATCTTTTTGATCCGCGTTCATCAAATTCAGTCTCGCGTGACGATGATCATCTTGCTTTGATGATGAGTTTGTTGGGTCCATTACCATGGGATTTGGTCGAAACTAGTGACCGTGGTTATCGATTTTTCGACAAAGATGGCCAATTTTTAAGTCAAAGAATCATTGATTGTGACATCTTTAGATTGTTGAACCAATATCATTTTGTCAAACCTGTGGCAGATGTTTTTGGTGATTTTCTTGAATATTTACTAAATTTTGATCCAAAAACACGACCATCGGCGTTGCAATGTTTGAATCACAAGTTTTTAACTACCGAAGCTTTTCTGCAAAAGATTGATTGTAGATTCAATCCTTCAATTGATAAAAACTTTCAAATGAAATATCGAAATAACGAATATGATTGCCATGATAATCGAGATCATCGTCAACAAGGCTCGCCACGATACAAATACCCTAATGCCACTTATAACAGATCATTATCAGAATAAATTTTGATCAATTTTAACTATTTATATTATATATTTTTTTTTACGAATAATCAATTTTAACTCCAACAAGAATTCTCAAGGGCTAGAACTCTTTTTAACAAATTCTATTGTCCTTCTAGTCTAAGCATTTTTGTAAATTTTTTTTCACTCTTTTTCAAAAAAGCTTTTTTCAACTCATTAAAACTTAGAAAAAAAAACTAAAAATCCAATATTGCTCTAGAAAAAAATTTTGCTGAAATGAAAATGTAAACTTTTTTTAATCAATCAAAATTGAGAGCAAGTTGAGCAACGTTGTTGAAACTAAGTTTTTTTCAACAAGATTTTATTTGAAAATAGTGTTAATTAAATAAAACTTTGCTTCTGATGGTGCAAAGTAATAATTTACGAAAACTAACACCTATAATTACTGAAAATGACGAACAACAGAGAAAACAACAAATAGATGATAAAAAGATGAGATTGATGAACAAGTGTTTCAATTGATGTTTGATTGACGCCAAAAAAAAAACGTTTGTGCAACAATCAGATTATAGCGATGTAATAGGCGAATACGGGTTTGAGTAACTTGCGGCTCTCATTAAAAGATTTAATAAATTTTTTCACTAGAAGTAGCTCAAGATTATGTAAATTTTGGATTTAAAATGATTATTATCATTATGATTATCATTCTTTACCTTCTTTATTATTGAATATTGAAATGTTGAAAAAATTTTGAAATGAAAATATTTTAACAAGTTTGACACTCTATATGAACCGCTGTAACACTCAATGCATCTGCTCGATTGTAGTGTATTGTTTTGTGTTGGTGTTTTTTGTTTGTTAATTGTAGATTTTTTTTATGATATTTTGATGATATTCGCTTTTAATATTGATTTAAAATGGCCGAAGAAGAAGAAGACGTTTTAAAAATATTGATGAATTCTGATGATATTGAAGATTTTGATATTGATGATGATCTCGAGACACAACTTTTGACTGATCCAGATGATACATTTAAACAAAAAGTCGAAGAAATAGCCACAACATCCTCAGCTATATCAATGAAAAATGATGAATCTTTTAAAGAAACATTTTCAGAGAAATTAAATTCAAATAATCAATTTGATAGTGAAACGACGAAAAATTTGTTTCCATCTACTCCTGATAATCAATACAATTCCAAAAACAGAGATTCAAAAAATCAAATGAAAAAATTTCCGTTGATTGATAAAAAATTAAAAAACAACCACAACAATTATGTAATAATTTTGATATGTTTATTAAAAATTTACTTAATTTTACTTTTTGGAATACTTTATTTTCTAGAAATCAAGAATCGGATTCGGCAAAGAAAGAAAATTAGCTCAACCTTTAATGTTAAATGTACCTCCTCGCTTGACTCCTGTTATTGATTCGCAACATTTCAATTCTCATCGAATAATGATGTCTCATCATCGTCCATCGATTTTCACAAACTTTCCATCTCAAATGGTGTCTCCTTTAGTAGAAAATCCCATGCAATTTGCAGGTCCTTCTCCATTAATGCCTTTTGGAATGTTTTCTAATCATCAACGACCAATGTTCAATGATAGCATGTTTCAAAATTCTTCTTTTTTGAATAATAGTTATAACGAACAACATTTGCTAAATTTTCGACCACCTTTTAGTCAACAGAGTTTAAGATCTCATGTATCTATAATTTTTAATAATTGAAAAAATAATAAATTTTTATTTTAGGCGCCGTTAATTGATTCGAATTTTTTACCTTTGAATTATCCAATGAAAAGAGATATATCGGATATACCATCTAATTATCATGCCACAATAATGAACCAAAGAATAATGACAAATCAAGCGAATAGTTTGCCAACTCCAAGTTTAAACAGTATGACGAATAATCTTGGCAAAAATTTTTCAAATAACATGGCTTTATTACCGTCACCATTGATCAAAACTAATCCGAATGTATTGAACTCAAATTTAGCTGTGATTAATCCAAATTCTGCTTTTACATCATCCAATAGCCATGAACATCAGCGTTTTATCGTCAACAAAAACAAAAAAATAATATCAATAAAAATTTACTAAACAATAAGAATATGAACGTAAATGATATGGTGATCAATAATGGTAATACAAATTCAAAACATCAAAATCGAAATTTACAATACATTAGATCAGAAACTTTGCAGAATAAACAACCTTCAACAAACTTGAAATTAAATTTTGGTAAACCACAAAAAATGAACAATCTGAAACAAAATTCAAATTTTCAGTCACTTGCGCTTGAAAAAACAAATGAAGTTTCAAATAAAAAAGAATCAACAGTCAATACGATTGAAGGAATCGATGAAGAGTATATGATAAAATTAGAAGAACAAAAAAAATGCCGAGAAAGAATCACTCAACAGAAAGCTGAAAAAAGAAAATTGTTTTCGAAAATTTGTAACAGCCTTACGACGCCTCAAACTTCTCAAGTAGTTGTTGCTAATAATGTTACAAATTCGCCTAAAAAATCTCCATCTCTTGAACCGGATTCAAAAGTTCAAAAGTTTTAAATGCATCCCAAAACAAATTTGTGAATTTAAATTTAGACAAATCAGTTTTGAAAGATTCTGGAAAAGTTGTCTCTAATAAAAATGGTCAATTAGCAGTTCAAAAAAAATTGGTCAATTTACTTCAATGTCAGCGAAAGTTTCAAATCGAGTCAAAATCAGTGGTTTAACTTCAAACATTAGAGAAAGTTTTATTCGGAAACTCACTCGACCCTTCGGTATGGTTGATTCGATCGAGTTTTCTGATGACAACAACTCTAACGGATCCAAAAATGCCATTGTAAATTTTTCTCAAATCATCGATGCCCAAAACTTTGTTCAAAATGTCAAAATTACGAAATTGACTCGTGTAAAATTTTGCTATCTTTCGAAAATGGTTAGTTTTTTTTTTAAATAATTTCTTTTTCAAATTATCAGATGAGCTTATTCTGTTATTCATAAGCACAACATTTTCTCGTCAATTTGTTTAGTTTAGTTTTATTTTTTCATAGTTTATTATTCTTAAAAAAAATACAAGCAAACCTTTCTACTGTGGATCTCATCTTTTTACTATAGGTAACTTTTTTTCTCAATTGAAAAATAAATCTTGAACAGCGTTCAAGCTTTTTTTTGCTTCGAATTATATAAATATTTTTTTAAATTTTCGAAAACTCTTTTTTTTCTAAAAAAAAATCATTGCAACACAGTCTCGATATGATTTTGAATTGAAGAAAAAGATCTTTTGGATGCCTGGAAATTGAAAATAATAGTTTAATCCAAATCTCATTGAAATGTCAAAAGAATTCAGTATAGAGAATATGTTATTTTTTATTAGAAAATTTTAAAAAAAATCAATCAAGAGAATTGAGCTGATAAAATAGGTTTTCAACAAAACTCAAGTTTCAACGATTAATTATTCAATTTTTTACGAGCTCAGTTTTGAATTTGTTTGAAGTTGCTTTTGAATTTTTTTTTCAAAGCGAAAAACCATATGATTATTCTCGTTTTCATGTTGTTGATGAAACTTATGAGTTTTATCAAATTGAAGAAAAAATCACTAAATTATTAGATTTTATTAAAGTCCTTTATAGTAAAAAAAAGCTTATTAAAAATTGAATCAAGTTTTTGTTCGAGTTTTAAACAAGTAAACTACTTTATTCTAAATACTAAATATTCTAAATACTTTATACTAAATTTCAACTTCTTGATCTTTTCTCTTGAAAATTAATTTAGTTTTTTTTCTAAATATTTAGAATTCTAGTTGATTCAATCGTTTGCATAATAATGAAAGGAATCATTTTTGAAAAAAAAATTGAAACAAACTTTTCTGTGATGTTTTTTATTTTATTCTTCCCGAGTATTAATAAAAAAAATATAATTGAGGTGTGTGTGTTTGTGATAAATAACTAGAGTTTTCTCTCTATCCGATTGCTAGTTCCGTTTTTTTTATATGTGATAAAAAGGAGAATGATTTTGTTCTGTTTAAGATTTTCATTTAAAATGAAATGTTTTTTTTTTTATCTCGATCACGATTATTATTAGGATTAAACAATAAAGATGCAGCTTCAATTTTATTAAGTTTCTTTTCTATTATTTCAAGTTTTTTGTTGTTGTTTTTGTTGTTATTGTTAAATCTTCTTCGTCTACCAAAAAAAACAATAATGATTTTGTTTTTTTGCTAAAAAAACATTGAATTCGCATTGTTGTTTTTGATGTTTTTTTTCTATACAAAATGAAATTCTAATCAATTTCGTTTGTATTTTTACCTTAATTTACATTGAAAGATACATTTGCTAAAGCGTATCACTCACCACAAACACACACACAAAACAATCGGACACGGAAAGTTTTTTGTTTGACAAATTTATCTTCTAAAATCGATTAGAAAAAATGTTGTTCCAAAATGATGAATGTATAGGGGATGTGATGAGAATAAGAAATGTGATACTTTAGTGTTTTTGTTTTGCTAGTGTTCAGATCAGGTCTTTCATCCATTTATTCATTCATTCATTCACACTCTCATCAACCTTTAAAAAAAACAGCCTCTTGATCATTTTGAAACAAACTTTTTGTCAATTATTTTTTTTTAATATAATTTTATTATTTTTTTAATAATCAATTTATTTGATTTGAATTGATTGTAACTTTTTGTAATATTTTTTTGTATATTTTTTTTTCTTTATTTGTTTCACAGACTTAAAATTATTGTTACATCTCGACAGCGAAAATTATATGGTTTCAATATGAATATTTTGTTCTTGTTGTTTGAAAACTAAAAACATTGTTAATAATCAAATCACTATCACCCAATTGTTTTTTTTTTTTGATTGATTACAACGATACAATTTTTCTCGTTGTTCTATTGGAATTTGTTTTTTTTTCTCTAAAAAATATGATAAATGATGTAAATAATAGTATTTGAAAAAATCTTGTCACTAAAACAATGATCTTAACAACTGAAAAACAAATAAATAAAAGAAATTTTTTTTTTTTTAAATATTAATTGATTTTAAAATCTCCCCTGTGTTGAGAAAAAAATTAATCTTTGTAATTTATTTAATTTTTAAAATTCATGAGAAAACAAACAATCGCTTTGAATATTTTTTGTGACGAAGTTTTCTGAAAATAAATTTTCGAAAATGACATGAATTTTTTTGGTTTTTTTTTACGTTTGTCTAATATCAAAATTAATCAATCATCAATTTTATTTTATCATTATTACTATTTTTTTTTGAAATAGAAAAATTGGTTTTAGAAGACTTCAATGCTGTTTTAACTAGCAGCAATAATATTCCGTAGGCGTTGTACAGTATTCGTGTTTCGATGATGATGTTTATGTTCAATTTGTCTGTTTGGTGTGTTCCTTGATGATAATAAGGCCATTATTCAATCGTCAGCTGTCTTTTGCTTGAAAATTTTCTCGCTCGGGTGGTTTGGTTTTTAAAACGATGATTTTTTTTTGATAATTAGTTTTTTTATAAATATGAAAAAAACAGTAAATGTTACAACAAAAAAGATTGTTAATCATTCAAAATTAAAGAATGAATGTGTGTTGGAGAGTTATTAAGAAGGAGAAAAAAATGAAAATTGAATGCAAAGAGTTTTTTTTTGAGATAAATCATCGTCAATCATCATTATCATCATCAAACTTAAAAGATCAACTGTTTATCAAGTGTTTAATGTGTGGCACGTGTTGAAATTGGTCTAATTTTTTTTATAATTAATCACATTTTTGCATTTTTTCAAATACTTTTTAGTTTCTGAAACAGTTTTTTTTAATTATCTAAAAATATTTAAATGAATTTAAAAAGTCAAATGAATTTAAAGTTTTGTTCATTTAATTTTTAAATATTTTTTAATTATTAACAAAATTAGTTTAAATTTCGAATTAAAATAATCAGCGAAATTCTAATAAATAGACCAAGTTTTCTGATTTTTCGAAATTGTTTTTTTTTTGGTTGAAGTTTTCAGAAGAGGTATTTGTATAAAACAAACATACACACACTTTTTGACATAAAATTCTAAGAAAAAAACAATGCAATATTGGCTATGGTGTTTGACCATAGTTTGGATGATGATGATCTTCATATTTGTATTGGCTGTTTGCAATTGGAATAAAGTTGAAAATGAAATTGATGTACGAAAGTTGAAACGAAATCTCAAACTAATAAAAAGAATGCGTTCGAAAAAAAATTTAAGTGAAGCCGATGAAAAGATGCTCGCCGATCTTCATCATCGTTTAAGTCAAATATTGAAAGAAACAACTATGGCTCAACTGAGACAGCTTCAAACGATCTCGGATTTTCCTAGCAACCAATCAAACCGAGACGTCATTGTTACACCAGGAGGCATTTCATATTATTACAATTTGCTCAAAAAGAATCCTTCAATCAAATCGGTATCACATTATCATAAATTTCCAGCATATAAATCTGAATCAGAGGGTAAAGGAGATTGAACCTTATTTCAAGGCTTCCAACAAGTAAAAAATTGGCAAAACCTTGAACCAATTTTTTTTTAATAGAACCAATCTATCAATCAATCTAAATTATTCATTTTTTTTACTTGTTCTGTCATAGACAAAGCAATAATTTAGTTGACAATAAAATACAATATTAATAAGTAAATTTTTTCAAAATTATTTCAAAAAATTTTTTACAAATTTATTTTATAATTATATTTGTTGATTTGTCGAAAAAAAAAATACTAGACTTTACTAATTCGATCATTATTATCTAATATCGATAGAAAAAATTTAGATGACTTGAGAACTGCGTAACGCAACAAATATCAATTGTATAATCATTGTTCCACTATTCAAAATCATTCAAAACCATTTCTTGTTATTATTTTTCTAAAAAAAAAAAACAAAAAATACAAATTTTCGACATACAAAAATACTTTCAACAATTTTTATATTTTCAAATTTCTAAACACTAAAAAAAAACTAAACTAAGTTATAGGAGAATAATTGAAATCACCTTGAAATCAAATAGTTGATAAGTTTGTTTTTTTTTTTGAATTGTTGCCACAACACACAAATGATATTCAACGCTATCTTTTTCATCATCATCATCATTATCATCGTCGTCTTGGTCTTTTTTCATCATCATTATTTAAAACATCTTTCTCTTGAAATGAACTCGTTGAAAACGATAATAAACTTTTTTTTTTTTTTAGTTTGCTCATTCTTCTAGTAAACTAAAAAATGTTTTTTTTTGAAAAATAAATAAACAAATTTTTGGAATTGTCCAAAGATTATCTAAACTAGTAGCACTAGTTTTTTTAGCTCTTAATCTTGAAATTTTACTGTTTGGTTTTAATTATGAATTTATCTAGCCAACAAACAAACAAACGAAAAATAGAATGAAAAAATCTCGTTACAAATAACGTAATAAAAAGCGTTAATAAACTTTTTTAACAAATAACAAAAAAAAAAAACAATCCAATTTACAAGCACACTGGACACAGAGGATACCTAGCATGAAAAAAAAAACATTCTAAGATGATTATAATGAAATTATAACTTTGAAACTGATTATGTGGACTAAAGTCGAATAGAAAAATAAAGAGAGAAAAAAGTATATAATTTTTTTAAAAACTTAACAATTAGAATTCATCTTGAATTATTATTAATTGAAGCTTCTTCTTTTTCTTCTATTTTGTTTTCTGGTTTGAACTTGCTTAGACAAAAAGAGAAAAAAATGGTTTACATTAATGGTAAACAAAACAAACAAATGAAGAATGACATACACGCAAAAGTCACACACACACACACACACACACACAAATGGATCGTGCCCAAAAAAAAATGCGACTTTGATTAGAATCATCATCGATGATTTTGATATGGTGATGGTAAAAGAGATGAGATGAAACCTTTATTAAAAAAAAAACACACACACACACACTGAAGATAATGATGATCGTTTCATAGTTTTTGGAACAAAAATTACAGCTAAACGATGACATAAATAAATGAAAAAAAGGTGACACGAAGTTTTCTGAAGAAACAATGAAACTACCGAAAACTGCTCATTGTGTTTATGTTTGACGTAATTCAATTTTTTTTTTTTCGTTCTCCTTGAAACAAAGCAAAAAACGAAAATTCCACGCGGCACACCAAGCTTGGAATTTTTTCATCTGAGGACAGGTCTTGTCACAATGTCAATGAAACAGAAAAAAAATTTTTTTTAAACAAAATTGGCAATTAAACACACAAACACACACACACACACACACACAAAAACGCATAGAGACAACATAATTATTGTTATCGTTATTAAATTTTACAAATTGAAGATTCTCTGTTTGATCAGTCCACTATATAAAGTCCAGTGTGTCCACCATTCTAGTGTGGCCAAAGTGTGACACAGGAGATGACCTTAAAAATTTTTGTTTAAGTTTGAAAAAAAAGTGAAGTTTTACAGCAAACAAAAATTTTTGTTCAGTTTTGGTTTTAAAAAGTTGCAAGACCTGGTTTTCATTCACTTCAATAACCGATTCCCAAGAGAAAGACCAGTTTTTTTTTTTGAAAAATGCTTCTCAAGCTGACCAAAGTTTGTTTCTAACTATTTTTGTTTGTTTAAAGATTAATGTCTTTTTTTATTAGATTTTTTTGCTTTTGTCCACCGTTTGGTTGTCGTGTGAAGCTGGTGGATATGGAGGTAAATCTGGTGGTTATAGCGGTAGCTCTAGTCGCGGTGGTGGCTATTCTTCATCATCTAGCGGAGGGTACAGTGGATCTTCTTACGGTGGAAGCGGATCGTTCGGATCTTTTGGTGGCTCTAGTGGTGGAATAAGTGCCAGCTCAGCTGGTCCAGTTCAAGCTGCCGTTCGATCGCGTCATACGATCGAATACATTGATGTCGATCTCCCTCAAGACAGCATCACTCCACAAGTGATTGATGTTGATGCTGGAGTTTTGCCGTTGGTTTTGAATTTCAAATCAGCTTCATCTCGCATTCAAGTTCATCAAAGTCATGAAGGTGCTGAAGCCGGAGAAATACAAGAGACGCAATCCGAAGATGAGCCTCAACTGTTACGACACTCGGTCACTAAACCTATCATTCAAGAGGTTCGTGAAATTATCACCCCATACCGAAGAGTGGTACAAGAGATTCGTCCAGTTGAAGAAGAAGTCAAAACTATTGTTTCTCGTGGAAAAGGTCGTCGACAGAATTTTGGCGATTTTGATGGTGGTAAATCAACTGGTGGTAGTGGTGGCGGCGGCGGTGGTGGTGGATCGTACGGAATCGGATCTGGAATGCGAATTTCTGGTGGTTATTCAAGTGGCGGAGCTTATGGCAGTAGCTCATTTGCCTCATCTCGAAGCAAATCCTATTAAAAAAAAAACATGAAAATTAAGAAAAACGAAAAGTGATAACATTTTTTCTGTTTGTTTGTGAAGCGAGAAAAAAAATATAATCATCTTAAATATCTTTTTGCTCGTAAAAAATTATCGTTTTTTGCCGTCCGTGTATGTGGTGGTTGTAAATTTTTTTTTTTCCTTCTTCAATTAATTCGATCAAATTCGATTTATGTTCTCTTATTAGATTTATTTCAATATATTTTTTTCTTTACATTTCCCTAGATTGATTTTCAATTGAATCGTTTTTCTTCTTCTTCAGCTTCAGCTATTTATCAACAAAGTTTGAAGTTATCATCATCATCATCATTTTCAAAAGTATTATTAATTCATTTATTTTGGTTTACATTTGCTGTTTGTATGGTGGTTGTTGTAATTGTTTCATCAATCAAAAAGCTTTATTTTAAAATTTTATTCAACAAATTTTATGTTAAAATTTTTTTTTTATTATATAAAATCTTTGATTTTGCCATATATAAATGATAGAATATAAGCCACAACAACGATAAATAAAATTGAAATAAAAATAAAATCTGATTGAAACCAAGTTAAATTTATTTCAGAAAAAAAAAACGAGAGATTGTTTCCAAAAGTCATTCACACTTAGTAGTAGTGGTGTGTCAATCAAGGAAAAGAAGAAAATTAAAAAATAAATAAATTGAAATTAAAAATCTTTTAGCAACATCAAACGTTTGAAATAGTGATAATATTCGCATTTGTTCCAAGAAGAAGAAAACGTTCCAAAAAAAAAATAAAAAATATCACGAGCCTAAAAAAATAAATGAAATATTTTTTGTGTCATTTCAGTTTAGTTCATTTAAATTAGTTCAAGTCAAAGAGAACGAAAGCAAGTCAGAAAGAAAGAAAAACTCAAAACTTTGAGAAAAAAACCGATAAATAATTAAATAAATAAAAAAATAAATCAATCAATCATTGCATGGTATGGCATGGCATGGCATAGCAATCCAAGGTCTTTTTTTACTTTTCTCTAAATCTCTTTCTCTTAGAAAAGCATAAAAACTGGTCAAACACACTAAGAAACACTCGACAAACATTTTTTTTTTTAAAAATAAGTATGACATCAATTTAAACAAACGCGAAAAAAAAGATAAAAAATAATGATTAATTTTAATAATGATAATAATAAATTAATATTGTCAAAATAATGGGAAAATAGTTTTTCTCCATTGAAAAAAAAATTAAAATATTTTTCAATCCGATAACAATGGCTGAGAGAAATCAATGGAAGAAGAGTCTTTTCTCGTTTTATTTTATGGCTCCATCATTTTGTGACCATGAAAAATTGATTTAGTTTGGAAATTCAGTTTAATGTTTTAATTTTCAATTATTCACCATTATTATTAACCAGTAATCTAGAAAAGTAGTTCAACAGTTTGAACTTTTTTTTTTGTTAGAAAACAATTAAATGAATTTTATATTTTTAGATGATCATTCATGGTATTGAATATATGCTTTGGTAGTTTCGAAATATTTTCAAAACAATATCATGGTATCGATAAGTGATCGATAATTTTTCTTGTTTTCTCAACATTCACATTCATCACACAAGTGACTTTCTGATTTTATTTTTCAATGATCTCAATCAGAATCAATGTTTATTCATTGTGGTTTGAAAAGATACAAAATGAGTTAGAGCTTTATAAAGTTTAAATAGTTTATAATGTCGATTGTTGTTGCCAAACGAAAAAAAGAAAGAAGAAAAACTCTAAACGAGAGTGCCAGATAAAACCTAAATAAAAAAATAAAAAATTTTAATTTATTTTTAATCTACTTAACAGAGGAAAACTTCCCCAATAAAGCTGGATGTTTTTTTTGTGTGTGTTGGAAATACAAAAACAAAATATTAAACTTGATGAACTTTAAAGAATGAATTTTTTTTTCAAAGAAGCTTTAGTGAGAATATATCGATAATGATGATATTCAAAAACAAAGTCAATCAAGTTAATTTTTTACGTGGCAAACTCTTAGTTCCATCAAACAGAAAAAAAAACGAAAACAAACACCAGAAGCATCGCAATCTCACACTTGTTGGACCGAAGCAAAGTTGTTTCAAGAGTTGTCTAGATCTTAATTATTTTCCGTACATTTCATGTACATATAAAAAGTCGTCAAATGTTTATTTATTTTCATGCGGACATCTTAATACTAATAAAACCACTTGGCAGAAGAACAAAAACTTTATTGAAAACATCTTAAAAAACATAAAAAGAACAAGAGCCAAAGCAGAAAAAAAAACAATTAAACCGTGATAATGAACATCAAACCGAATAATAACAATAAAATAATCATTGAAGTAAGTTCCTTTTGGATTTAAGTTTGTAATTATTTGTAAATTGAGTTTTTTTTTCTTGTTCCAAGCAATTCGATTAATGACAGTTTTTCTTGTTTTTTTTTCAATGAAAATGTACACTAATCCATCTCAATTAATGTTCTTGTTTTTTTCTTCTTCATTTCGATTTATCATTAATTTTTCCTTTTTTTTTGTCCAACAGAAAGTTTGGATTTTAGTTGTATTGGGAATGATTGGTTCGTATTGTCATTGTTATGAGAAACAACAGCTTCGATCATATCAATACAATGATGAAATGAAAAGATCAAATATTGATCGTCTATCAATTGAGAAGAGTCATCAAATCTCATTGCCAGCACAAACTAAACATTCGATTCAGTATGTTGATGTTGTCCTTCCCTTGGAAGAACCGGAGCCACCTCAATTCATCAATGTCGATTCGAATTTTTCTCCGTTGATTTTGAATTTCAAAACCGCTTCAAGTCGAATTCAAGTTCAACAAAGTCACAGTGGGAGAGGAGCACAGGAGATTCAAGAGACTAGATCGGAAGATCAACCACTTGTACTGCGTCATGAAGTCATCAAACCAGTCATTCAAGAAGTCCGTGAAATTGTCAGACCCTATCGTCGAGTAATTCAAAAAGTTCTTCCGGCACTCGAAGATATTCACACTTATGTGGCACGAAAAACTTCAAACACCAGAAACACAGAATACAATGAGAACAAAGATGACAGCTCAAATATTAGATATCCCACCAAATCGATAGGTAACGATCGTGGAACTAGTCGAAACTATTCACTATCATCACAGCAACAAATATCCGTTGATTCAAAAATAGATCAAGAAAAACCGGCGATTTATTCCAATCCTGGTTGGTTTCAAGGTGGACAAAATCCACAATTTTATAAGAAATCTTCGCTGTGGTGAAAACAACCGGTTGGTTTGTTTTGTTTTAAACTTTTCTCGTTAAAAGTATAAAAAGAATAAAATAAATATCTTTATAATATTATTAAGTATTTCAAAAACTAAGCTAAACAGTGTTATCGTGTTTTCTTATTTCTTGAGGAACAAAAACAGTTTAAAATACAGCTTTTTGTATTAAAAAAAAATAAATACTTTCATTGAAAAATTTTCAATTTAAAACGGGCTTTCAGTTTTATTTTTATTTTATTTTTTTACACTAAAAACTTGAGAAAAGAAGTAGTTTAAATTCAACAAACAGAAAAAATCATCATCTATTTCATTAGAAGTTTCAAGAAAAGTTTCGTCTTCATCTTTTTTTTTTGGTGGTGAAAGCATAATAAATATTTCAAATTTGTCAACTGATGCTGATACATATTACATCCTGGTACAAAAAAAAACTAACATTATTTTAATATATTGTATCACAGATTATTAACACACTGTCCACACTTGACAGTAAAGGTTCCCAAAAATGAGTTTCAATCATTGAAAACACAGAGAAATAAAATAATTTTTTTCTCGTTTAATTTTGCCTTTGGCATTATTTTATAAAATTTTCCAAAAAAAATAAATAAAACTTGAGCTAAAATTGATATTTGATAGCTCCTTAAACAAAATTATGGATCAAATATTTTAACGGATTTTATTTCTATTTAATTTTTTTATTTTCAAAAATCTGATCGACAGAAAATTCAGAAAAGTAACAAACACTACACAGGTGACACACCTAGCAATTTCCAAAAAAAAAAAAAAAATTCAAAACAATTATCACCAAGAAAAATAGAAAAAATAATTTTGTGAGTTTTTGACATGCCATGACATTTTGAGTTCGATAACCATCAAACCACCAACACACACGACATGATGTCCAAAATCAATGTTCATCCAAACAGCTTGTAGCTGGATGGAACCTGTCGAATTATAGTTTTATTATGATAGTTTTGTAACAAATGTCATCAGAAAATTTCCATCTTAAAATCTGTCTAGGTTTATTTTTTTTTTTTTACGTCACTCTGTGCAGTTCAATAATTTTGAGATCAAATTTTCGAGAGTAATTTTTTGTCAAAGAAAAGTGGAGAGAGAGAGAGAGAAAAAAAAGGAGAAGACATTCCTTAAAATGTTCTATGAAACCTCGCCTTAGCCCTGATGCATGATGAGATGTTTGTTTTTGTGGTCAATGGGGAATAAATGGTTGCAGGTTAAATGTATTATGTGTGTTTGTGTTCTTTCATGATTGGTGGCGGTGGCACATTATGTATCATCATGAATGATGATGGTGCCCATTATCATCATCAGCTGTGCGCGTCCGTTTTTCCATTTCTTCTTTGCTTTGTTTTTCTCCATTAAAATCAAACAGATTGCGTTGCAATCGATGAATCGCGAGAACTAGGATGATGATGATGATAATAAGACGACAAACAAGAAGAAGAAGAAGAAGAAAAAAAGGCAAATTTAAAACATTAAATACTTTTTTCTCAATAGACTCGGTGTTTTCGTGTTTTCATAAAGATTTCAATGCATTTTAAAGAAAGAAAAAAAATCGGCAATGTGCTTTAATGTCATTAGAGTGTCCATAGAAGATGAAGAAGAAGGAGAAATACTAGTAACATGATGTTCAATGCATGTTGGTGAACATTGAGAGTGAAAAAGACGAATTGGTGGTCAAGTCAAGTCAATTTTTTTTTTTTTTGTCCACTATTTGTCTACTCTGTTCGTTCGTTCGTTCGTTCTGTCTGAGGGATTTTATTTTTCACTCGATTATGTTACATGGCAGACAAACAACACTACTGCTAATACTTCAGTATTACAATATACACCAATATGAACAGGACACAAATCAAAAAAAGAAGAAAAAAACAAACGAAAATCATTGCATCGAAGCATTCGCTGATGTTTTTTTTTTTTTCCTTTCAACAGCTTTTTTTTTCTTTCTTCGAAGAAGATTGTTGTTTCCAACATGATCGAGAAACGTTGATGAAGAAACAACGACGACAATGAAGAAGAAGAAGATCAGCGTGACTTATTACTATATCGCCATTAGATCATTTGAAGAAGTTATACACACACACACACGTCTGATCATATCACCATTATTAAAATCATCGAACATTTTATTTTTGAGAAATCACACACACACATTGATATATTCATAGTGTTCCAAAGAAAGAATGAAAAATGAATAAAAGAAATAAAATGGAAGAAGAATCTAAATCCAAAGTCACAAAAAAAAAAGAAAGTATTGCAAATGACATTGCGAAAAATTTAAACTAGATTTTTTTTCTTCTTCTTCTTGCCATGTCCCGTTTTCAATGATCTTCAAAACGGTTAATAGAAATTTTTAAATAATTCGATAAAGATCAAAACGATGATGATGATGACCAATTTTTGATGATGACGACATTTTCATTTTTTCTAGATTTTTTTTTTAAGAAAAAAAAACGGTTTTAACAAATCGATTTAGTTTTTTTTTCCAATAACAATTCTTCTGGAATAAATGTTTTCTTATTGAATTGATTGATCGATTACTTCAATAGTTATTTTTTCCTTGAATTCAAGTTTTCGTGACAGAACGTACGAGTTTTGGAAAGTGTCAACTTGAAATTTTTAAACGGAAAATCTACTATTCTTGAAAAATGAATTGAATTTTTTTTTTTTTGTTTCTTTGATAATCGAGAAGTGATTATCCATTGTACTAATTTTGGATTTTTCATGTTCGTTTCGTTTTGTTTGCATCATCAGGTAATCTAAAATATTAGAGATGAAGGCAAAAATTCAGAAATATATTTTTTGTTTCCATTCGTTTGTTGCAACAAATGCTATGTTTTCATAGCAATTTGATTGAAAGTGAAAAGTCGAAAGAAACGTACATTTGAAAAAAATGATAAATAAATAAATAAAATAAAATGAAACAATAAAAGATTTTAAAGATTTTCGCTGTTTTTTCTCGTTTTGTTATGATGAAAACAAAACAAAAACAATTGCAAATCTATCAAGACAAAGCAAACTAAGAAAAAAAATGTAAAAATGTAAATCGTCGTGATAAAGTTTCTAGCTAGTTTTTTTTTCGAGAATATTAAATACAAACTAATACATCACAGCAACAACATAGCATAAAAATAAAACCAAGAGAAGAAAGTCCTTTTTTTCCTTTCGATACAAATACGAATCGAATGCGTGCATTCGATTATACCACGCGTCAAACCAAAAAAAGTAGAAAAATAGTCACAATTATTATCATCATCAAATTATTTTACAATATGATGATGACGGCGATGATATTTTTTACATCACAAACCTGCAGCACTACTATTACTACTAGAGAAAAAAAAAAGTATGAAGAGTTCTCTTTTTCGCACTTGACCCGATGTCGAAACGGGATAATAATGTGTATTGTTTAATCCTTCTTTTTCTTATCATTGTCAAGAGGTTTTATTTCATTTTGTTGCTTTGTTTTTGTTTGTATGTTGCACATATCTCATTTGGTATCTCATTTTTTGTCGTGTGTGTTGGCTATTATTTTTGTTTTGTTTTTCAAACATCGATCACGTTTACCACGGTTGGCCAGTTTTCGAAACTTGACTATTTGGTCAGTTTATTTGAGAAAAGTGTTTTTTTTTTTTTAAACAAAACAAAACCATTGATTTGATGAATAGAGAATTCCGCATTTTGTTCTGTTTTTTTTTTTTTTGAAGAATAAAGTTTTGATATTTATTTCTGGAAAAATAGATTTCTATTTGATTCATTGCTGAAATTTGTGCTAATGTCATAAATATTTCATTTTTTGATCGACCAAATTGATTTGAAATTTTGCATAAACAATTCGAAATTTTTTCGTTAAACGATTCACAACTTTGCATTGAGCGATTCGAGATTTTGAATTGAAAGATTTGAATTTTTTTAATGATTGATTTATTGATTGTTTTTTTTTTCTTACGATACCAATTACGAATTTTTGAAATTTTGTTTCTTTGTTTCTCTTGAAAATTTAAAATGTTGAATTTTTCATGAGAAACATGACCATGAATTTTTTCTTCAAAATTTATGGGAGAAAAAAATCAGTGGAAAAAGAAGTAATTTTTTTTCTCGAATATTGGTACAATTTTTTGAAAAAAAAACAAACAGTCTACAAAACAACAAATAGACAAACGAACAGCATACATTGTTTTTCGAGATTGACAAATGAAAGGAGAATCAACAAATACCTGAATGAAATGATGAAATGGACATCCACAATGTTTCTTCTTCTTCATTCATTTATTTATTTGTTTTCAATTTATTTATTTTAGCGTGTTTTTTTCATGTTTGAATACAAAATACGAATAGTAAAGTTACAAGTTTCTTAGTTTCAAATGCTAAATAAAATAAAAACTTAATAATTTTATTCAATTTAGCTTTCTTTTTTTCTATTTATTTTACCCGTGTTCCTTGCTGACTAATTGATTGATTGACATCATGTTTCAAAATATTAAAAAAAAACGAAGGACTTCTTGAGGAAAGTTCCCAATTAACCTTGGAACCTGCTGATTTGTTCCATTATTTTATCATTTTGACTTTCACTTTGTCACTTAAACTTTCCTTTTTTTTCTTTTTCTTTGATTGATCTTGTTTTTTTCTAAATTTCTTTCCTTTTCTTTTTCATCATCATCATGGTCATCAACACTTAACTTAAACTTGTATTCATATTTCATGTTATCGTCATCTTCTGTTGAAAAAAGAAGAAGAAAAGAATTATTTGTCATCATCCTTAAATGTCATAATGTGAATTAAATTTATTATACAAACACACTAAGGTGATGAGAAACAAGAAGAAATCTTCAAACGTTGATGGAGCCAAGAAGTGTTAGGTTTATGGTGACCGGGTAATGTTAATTTCACCTGTTTCACAACAAAGAAACAATTTCTTCGTTTTCTTTCCACATTTTATCAGATGAAGATTTAATTGAATTGAATGGCACTTGTTGAAGAACAACAACAAATAGGATATATATGATTGTATTTTCTATTCTGTAAACTTGTCGGAAATTTTTTTTTTTGTTCTTCTAGTTTGTTTGACCACTAAAAGTGAAAAAAAAATTCATTGCTCTTGTTTTTGATGTTGTCATCATGAAAAGATTTTTTTTCTACGTGTGAAAATAAAACATGACAACGAATAACAAAACTGGAAACAATCCGTAATAAATTTTTTCTTTAATGTGTGTCCCAAATGGAACAAACAATTTATAATCCAAAAAAAAAACACACACACACGCAGAGAGATAAACAAAGATAAACCAACAGTTATACCAATAATAACATTCAAGTATTAACGAATTGGTGTGTTTTGATCCAGATTTGTTGTTGTGCATAACTTTTTTTACAATCTTTTTCTTAAATCACTCACTCCCACTAGAGATCCAGACAGATTTTTTTTGTATTCATCTTCAATCCCATTCAAAAATAAACGTTTTTTTTTTGGTGATTGTTTTGTTTTTGAGCATTGAACTTGTTTTTTCCATTTTATTTCATTGACCTTATTGCTAATAATAATAAGTAGACTGAAGATTATTGCATTGAATTGGATTTTTTAATAAAAAAAAAATTATTTTTAAAGTTTTTTTTATGAGACATTGATTTTGCAGTCGTTTGGATTGTGAAACTAAAAGTTTGAAATTATTTAAAAATTTATTTCAAGTTTCTAAATTTTTGTTATCTTAGATATCTCGTTTTCAATGTAATCAATAAAATTAATCTAAACTATGATGAGGATCGTGATTTGGATATAAAACTTTCATATTTAAATGCTAAAGATAAAAGCTCTCAACAAAAGATGGAATAACTTTATTTGAATATTTGGTGGCTACTAACTAGCTGACCAATCTTTTACCAGCAATTAAAATTAATCTCATACATTTAACAACTTTAACGTTTCTTCGTTTTTTTTAAATAGATTTTTTATTAGATTGACCAGAACTTGAAGGAGAATTGAGAAGAAAAACAACGATGCATGAATGAGGCAAATATTCATTTAGTAATTTAATAATGGAAAAAAAAAGTTTTCTTTCAGATAAAACGACTGTTTGTTTTGTTTTTAATTCCTAAACGATGATGGTCACTTTTTTCAAATAGCTGGTTGAGTCAAATTGAATGAATGAAATTATCGTTTTTTTTTTTTTTTCGAAAAAGATAATATAAAAAATAAATTTAAAAAAAAAGTGAAAACTCATTTTACACAACACATTACTGGTCACAAATTATTACTATTATAGTGGCGATAGTTATTCTACAATAATAATAATAATTTTATAATAGTTGTAACCTATCATCTAATTGCATAATTAGTCTGCCTTTATCTTCTTTTGAGAAAAATAAATAAATAATCGTTTCAATGATCATAATCATTATATAGTCATCATCATGTTTTCAGATGACTTTTTTGTTTTGTTTTTGGCCAACACAGTTCCTTCACAGTCAATTGATTCGAAGCTCAAGTCTCGTCAGTTTTTTTTTAACGAAAATCACCACCTATCAAGCTCTAGATTTTTTTTGTTTTCCAATTTTAAATTTTCAACATTATACATTTTAAGATCACACTTTGAATGTGTGTGTGCAAGTTTTTTTTCTATTGCTTCATAAAATTTGTGTGAGAACAAGAAAAAAAAAATAATAATAATAAACAAACAAACAGGCAGAAGAAATAAAGATGAAATAAACGCTTTTTGGATTGCTATAATTCGTCAACGTTTTTTTTTTGTTCTTTTTCTTTCCAGTAGCATCGATTCAAGAAAACAAAGGCTTAGCAGAAACCAGTGAAAAAAGTCAACAAGTGATTCAGTGTGAAATTTTCTTTTGAAATCTTTTTCTCATTTTCTGAAACATGAAAACAACAACAACAACAGATCACGAAGCACAGCGATTTTATTTTGGTGATCTTAATGGCGTTTTCGTTTGCTAATCTCTTTCTGTCATTTCATCTGTTTTTTTTTTTTTTTTGAATCGTACATCTTTGTCAGCGTCTCTCTCTCCCGAGAGATGACCAATATGGAAATTTATTTTTTATTATTAACCAAACTGAAAATGGTTTAAGTTTTTGAATTTTTCTTTTTCTGTGCTAAGATCTGAAGCAACACAAATTGAATGAAAAGATTAGCGAGCAAAACGAAAAACGAACCAATGAACGAGGGAAAGAAAAAAGGACAAAAAGTTCAAATTTATTTTGTTTTTCTTTGCTTTTTAAATCGAACAAGAAAATGATTTATGTTTTTGGAAAACTAAAAATGTATGAAATATTGTTTTTGATAATTGTTTCGAAACGATTTGAAACCGGATGAAGATTGTTCAAATGATGAAGATAAAGTTCAAAAAAAAAAAACAAGGGCTATCTACGGAGGGTAGGAATACTTTCAAACTCAATCATTTCCGAAATCGGAAAAAATTTTTTTCTAAGCTTTAAAATAACAAGGAAATTTCTGGAATTCAACGTCAACAAACAGACAAGCAAACAAAACTAGATAAATGATAATCGTATCAAGAATGTGACCAAAATGACGTTTTTCTAGTCAAAGAGAGAGAGAGAGAGAGAGAGAAGGAGACAAACATGTAAATTAATCTAACACGAACAACACTAGCAAATAAAAATTCGTAAAAAATTTAACGAATCTTGTATATGAGAAACAAAAACGACAACAAAATTTACGACGATTTTTTTTTTCTTCACGACGTTATCCTCTCTGTACATCTCTATTTGTCTCTGTTATTCCAGTGTGTTGATTCTTGTGTTCCTCTTCATTATCTATCTATCTATGTCTGCGTGTGTTTGTCTTGTGTTTGGTCACCATCATCTTCTTTAATGATCATCCTCCTAGGTAATTACAGTTCCAAAAAGAAGAAGAAGGAAAACAAAACGTCAACAACAACCAAACATTGAACAGTAAATGAAATCGAAAAAAATTTCTTGTTTTCGACACTTTGCTTGGAAAAAAAAAAATCATCTATTTGATGATGATGAAGGTGCATTTTATATATAAAAAAAATCTCGATTTATCGAAAAAAAAAATCAATGACTTTTAACTGATAATTCCTTGAAAAAACAAGAAACCACAAACAAGGGTTAAGGAGAAACCAGAAAAACACAGAACACATGATGACAACAGAAACTTTTTTTCCAAACAGAAATTTTTTTTGTTTACTATCCTTCTTTATTATTCTCATTTTGAGATTTGGAAAATTCTTCAAACACTTATTTCATGTTTGACATCCATCTTAATTTTTTGTTTTGTTTCTCATAATTTTCTTCAACATCACCGCGTTTGGAGAACGTTGTTGTGTTTGTTTGAAAAAAAAAGAAAACAATCTTATTTTTCTCTTTCTTTTTTACGCTGTATCGGTGTGTCCCATGATGATGATGATGATCATCATCTTCTTCTTTAGCGAATGATGATGATCAATGAAAGTGAGAGTTGGAATAAGAGAGAGAGAGAGAGAGTATGGAGAGAGATCCTCATAAATGCATGGTGTGTTCCAAACGAGGCGTCGAATAATCATCACTATCATGTGTGTGTGTGTGCACTGCAATAGTAGCCATCCACATATCCCTTATTCCATTTTGTGGCCATTTGGGAAAAAATGAGATCTCACCTCCAGAGAAAAGAAAAAAAAAACAAATAGGATTTTCTACAACAAAATTCGGCTGATTAATATTTGAAAGCGTTCAGTTTAAATTTGAGCTTCGAAAGATCATAGACTAAAAATTTCTTAAATCATGGAAACCACTTTGATATTCAAGTAAAATTTATTTCTATTTATTGTTTTTGTTTTGATTAAATCCAATCATGAATGGAACTTTTTTCTCGGATCGATATCATTTCTGTTCCAAGATAAAAAAATAAATTTTTTTTTTTTCAAATTATCAATAAAGTGTTTACCTTTGTTTGTTGTTATTGAACTTTTTTTTTGTTAACAAAAGAAAAAAACTTCTGAATTTTTTTGTTTTGTTCCAGTCAAATGTTGTTGTGCTCCAATTTTATTCAAGAATTCGAAATTGAATGAAATAATAAAAAAAAAAAAGATGAATTTTGAAAAGTTTTCGATATCAATTTTTTATCAATCATCATATTGATCACCTTATTGAATGATTTTTATCATCAGGTTAGTGTGTTTTGTTGATCGAATAATGAGCTGAATTGATAACAATTTCGTCGTGTATCTTCGATTTAAAACTAATTTTAAATTTTTGTTGTTCAGAATGTTGTTCATGGTGAAGCTTTGGATTCGATCGCCATGACCACTGTCTTGGCTCGACCGCTTGGCGGCTATGGTCTAACGCCATTGGTTTTCGAACCGAATCCGAATTGGGGAATGGCAAGCTCAAGTAGCAATTCGATCGAAACTAAAGTTCGCAAAAGTCCTGTTTATGAGCTTTTGATGCCTAATTTTGATGATGAACCACTTTCTTCACCAACGTCATCCTCATCATCATCAGCACCATCATCATCGGCATCGTCGTTGTACTCGATGAACGAGCTAACGCCAAGTACAACGAAAATATAAAAAAAATAAACTTTGAAAGATTTAC